>JACCGJ010025720.1:0-39887 GCA_013407085.1 Atriophallophorus winterbourni | reverse complement strand
TAGTGAGACTCCAGCGTGTTTCAGCATGCAGTTCACTACATCTGGCCAATCAATTTAGCACGGTGTCAGCACGAATTATTGCACCGGTAGTGGTGTATAAGTGCATTGAGATGTTAGCACTCCCCAAACTGGTCATAACCTCCACTTTTCCAACTGTTCTCAGCATCCCACACACTCCGAAGACGCTTCCGACCACAACCGAACAGCGAGAATAGAAGCCTTCCTCGCTCACCTGGACCGACAGCATTGGAACGACTTACTCAAGCGTTCGGCCTCCTCCTCCTCTCCCCCGGTGGCGCCAGATTCACGAACCGCCCAGCGTCGTGTCGGCGAATCGACATTTTCCATCATGTGATTATGTTTGTTTTCTTTTACAATGCCGGTCTTATTGATCATGCATTTTCTCTCCCAGCCTCCAATGAACCATTGAACAGTCATTTACGTTTTTTTCTCTCTCTCTCTTGTGATTGGTCCGTTTCTAGGTCGAGTTCATCAACCAATCAGGTGATTGAATTGATTCATGCATCGAGATGTGATTTGAACTCGGTTCATTAATCAGCAATGTAATGGCCAATCGGGGAATGATAATCATGAAAAAAAGAAAGTTTGTAATGAATCGATGAGAGCAGTTTATTGGTTTTGTGAAAACAACTCAAGATTCACTTCAGTGTTGCTTAAGGTGGAACCAAATGTAATGAGGTGGTGTGCTGGGATGCGCCCAGTGCTGACAGTCAAGCATTCAACCTTCACACTAACTGGGCCGTGGTTCTAGCTTGTCACCGTTGGTAAATAGCGCGACTTGACAATATCTGGTACAGTCTAGGGATCTAAGCTTGTGTTTGATTTTGAAGCGAATACTTCTAGCTCAGTGATTGGGTGTTCTGTGTTCGCTGAGAGGTTAGGAAGTTTCTTCATCAAGCTAGAAGCCATCGTCAGCGCATCTTTTTACCAAGTGATCATAATCGTCGCATCCTGTGATGTTATACAGTCTCTGACTGTGCGGCACTTTGCCTGGATCAGGCTTGTGCTTTAATACCATACCATACACCGATCGCTTGGTTTCTTTCTTCGTCAGTGGTTGCTCTAAAGGTCAAGCGACTTGATACTCCGTTCCTCACTGACACCTAAATGTCTTCCATTAGAACGTGTTGTTGATTGAATGACTGCGCTGTAGGGTGCCACGCCTCGAAGAATTCTCCCTTGTGTGGTGTTTGCCCTCCCATGGAAATGAGTTTTGTTCCACTCTAGTTGGTCGGCGAGAATTGAAGCAATGACCACGAGAGAAACCGAACGGTCGGTGTATAACCAAAGTGATGTGTTGCTCACATCCTCCGAAATTACACTCTACTACCGGTTTCTGGCTGTTTGCCGTCATCAGGTGGAGACAGTAAGGCTCACTGAACCTGATCTTACTGTCTCCACCTGTCGACGACAAACAGCCAGAAACCGGTAGTGGAGTGTAATTTCGGGGTGTGTGAGCAACACATTACTTTGGTCGGTGTATAAATTCAGAGGACACAATAATTACCATCAATTCCCAAGAAATTAAGCTGATGATGGCATCTAGCTGGATTATGAAACATCCTACCGTTTCAATGACAGCTAAGCGAACACAGAACATCCAACATCTAGGCTTGCGTTCACATAACAAGTATCAAGATAGCCGGCGTCGAATGGATTCAATAAAGTCTTTCTCGGGGGGAGGGCGTGTTTGCTGATGAAGCGAACGTCTAACAATTTTGTTTTCTAATTTATCGACAAATCGGTTCTAGGACTCGAACACGGAGAACGGGTGATCATTTATCAACCACGAAACATTTCGTTGCTTCTTTGAATTGTGAAGAGCTGATAAGAGCCTGGTGGGAGACACTGACGGAAAATTCCAGAGCCCATTAATTACGGTATAATACATCCGCTTTATGGAATATATATATATATATATATATAATGGTTAAAAGCTATGATTCAACTGGCGTAGAGCTCAGCGCGTCCGACCGTGGGAGAGATCTTCAGGTCTAATCCGACGGCTACCTTCCGCCTCAATCCGGGCAAACTCAAGCCAAAAAAGCCGTCTCGCTACAGTCTACTATTTTCATTGGGTATGTATGAAAGCACAATATTGATCCAGGCAAAGTGCCGCGCAGTCAGAGACTGCATGTGGGCTGAGATACTGTCAGGTTGCCCAGGCCTAGAGAGATATAAGAAAGAAAACGGAGAATAGAGATGATAGTGAGACTCCAGCGTGTTTCAGCATGCAGCTCACTACCGCTGGCCATTCAATTTAGCGCGATGTTAGTCGCACGATTGCACATCCATGCATCCTCATAGGTTGCATGGACATTATAAAACATTCGGATGACAAACTGTCATTTTCTACACCAGCGAAACGAATTGTTAACCAAAACTGATCAACTTTATACTACAAACCTGGAACATCTGGTCCATGCTTACTTGACTTCATGACGACGTCTGAAATATCAGAGGCGTAAGAAACTCGGCTGTTGATAATGATGTGCTTAAAAGGCTGAAGGTCCACGTGGCTGCCAGACACTGGTTAAGCTAACAGAAATAGTTAAAATATTTTTGGAAAGGATGGGGCTCTGAACAACCTGGCTTGTATGGAGTTGTTTATCATGCAAAACAGCATCTAGTGAGAGCACATGCCCTTTGTGATGACAGAATCCAACATGAGCCCATCAAATAATGTAGAACGGCTTTATTACAGCCACTCCATTGTTTGCTTCTTCAGTTCTGGCAGGAGGAGTTTGTCCAACATGAGATGCGAGACACCAAGACCATCACAATTGCCGAGGAATTTATCTTATAAACCTTGTAGGCAAATTGTTTGCCAAAGTTTTACAGATGCGGCTTCAAGAATTAGCTGGCATAGTTTACTTCGAATTACAGTGTGGCTTCACAGAGTAAGCTCAACCGTTGACATGATCTATAAAACAACTTCAAGAAAAGCGTATGCCATTGTACGCTGTTTTTCTTGATTTCACGAACGCATTCGAACTAAGTTAGCAACTAGAGTCTTTCTGAGATGCTTAATTTTTGACTGTCCTGTAAGATCGCTGAAATTCGTTTAGATATGAAGGGCTCAGTGCACGTTAACGATCACAATTCAGAAGTTTTTAAAATGTACCGATGCTTCAAACAAGGATGTGTTCTTGCTGCCTGGCTGTTCGACATTTTCAGGTATTTACAAACGCACGCGATGTGATGGCAAGCTTTTCAACATGAACCGCTTGCAATCACAAATCAAGGTACGGGATGTGCTAATCCGTGACCTGCTGCTTGCCGACGATGCAGCCATTATTGCTCTGTTCTAAGGAGAAGCTAAGGAATAGTGCAGCTATGGTATGGTATGAAAGCACAAGCCTGATCCAGGCAAAGTGCCGCACAGTCAGAGACTGCACGTGGGCTACGAATCTGTCAGGTTGCCCAGGCCTAGACAGATATGATAAAGAAATGGTAGTGAGACTCCAGCGTGTTTCAGCATGCAGCTCACTACAGCTGGCCATTCAATTTAGCACGGTGTTAGCCGCACAGCACGGAAGTACTGTACGATTGTACATCCGTGCAAGCCTTCGTAACATCCCCGATATTAAGTTCTACGCTGTGATCTATGTCCAGAACATGTAGACCTGAATTCTGGATAGGCGAATAATATTCACTGGAATTGTGAGGTTGTTTTCCTTGTTTGTTTTCAGTGTGATTATAATGCTATTGAGAATCAAATGCCATAAATATTAGTATACACCATTCGTGTTAGTCCATCGCATAACATTCAGACTCAACCCAACGTTTAAACCGCCTGCTAAGTTTAATGCTAGGAACGTTTCAAACACCCATACTTTGCTACGGTTATATGTGGCTACAAACAATAGGCATCTATTTTCGGATGGCTTGCAGAAAAACCTTCATGTTGGTGCCAGGTGGGTGGGCTCGGTTCTCCGAGCTCAGTGCAAGGTTCAGCGGTGGTGTCTGATGATGTGGTGGGTTTTCACCTGGCAAGCGTTCTCCCTATAAAAAGCCACAAAATTTCAATGATGACATCACGACGCGGCGGATGTGACTCGCCGCATCAAAAGTCACTGCCTCTTGTCCGATCTAAGGATGTATAGCGCATTCTGAGCGCTTCCTTGGAGGGAAGTATGGGATGTCAGACGACCGAAGAGACAATGGAGAGAGATTGTTGTCCCTCTGTGACGACCACAAATGTTCGACGTTCCAAGCGCCATCTAGCTACCTGGCGATCCCCATCACCATGTACTTGGGCCCAGCTTGACCATATCGCGATAAGCTACGGGTGGCAAGGTAGTGTCAAAATCTGCAGATCTTACTGGAGCACCAGTGTATATTCTGATCACGCTTTAGTATGCGTAACAACCAACCTTCAATTCGGAGGTAAAATTTGGCAGTTCACCAGATCAGCCCGGAAGAGGTTAGGAGACTGGAGGTTTTCGACCAACGTTGTTTGCGAAGGATTGCTCACGTTTGGCGGCAACACCACGTCTGCAACTCTAATGTCAGGCTACGTCAAAAGCCTTCAGACAGCCATTAACCGACGTCTCCGCTGGTTAGGGCACGTCCTGCGTATGAAACCCGAACTGTTACCACGCCGAGCGCTTTATGCGTCAGTTGGTACAGACTGGAAACAAGTGACTGGTGGTCAGCCGCTAACTTGGAAGAGTGGCTTGAAAAGGCTCACTTCTCGTTTAGCCCAGGTTGCAACTCACCATAGAGTAGATCTTTCAAAATACGAACATTTTCCGTTCTGTAGACATTCCCAAGACACCGTAGGCGGCGCTGTGGTAGCAGGGCGAACATGCTCAGCAAGACCAGCTTTAGAAAGCACTTCCGCATCCATTATACGTTCGACCGACGCTCGTTGAATGGGAAACATTCAACTTCCATTCACGTCTTTCTTGGATGCTTCAGGTTTTGCTGCCATAAATGATAGCACTTAGTACGCACGCACTGTATACGGTCAGCTTACAACAAACACGTGAGATAATACGCCATTGCTCCGCGAATCCACTTATTAATCTCGATGTCTAGCGGAAGGTTATCCGCAAGGGTTAAGCCAAGAAATGTGAAATGCTTTTATAGGGTGGATAAAATCACAATCGAAAGAAAACTGCATTTGTTTCTAGCTGCGGTCAGATCGCTATGCTGACATACTGCAGGGGGTTTGCATACGCAGTTCAGCACCGGTGGTGCAATCAATTTCGCAGTAGTAGTCCGTACAGAAGTTTGTTATATTGTTTTGTGCGACTATCTCCTCCTGGAGGATGAGTCGGCTTCAATGAAGATTCTTCGGAATTTGGGTACAAAGCGGCGTCCCCAGCACCACTCGGCGTTCGTTCGAGTCAGCTTCTCTAGCATTTGCACAACCAAGTGCGACCTACAAGGCAGCAGAGAGTTGCCAGGAAGAGGTGGTGTGCACCAACTAACCGTCTGCCAGATTTTTCCGCAGGGTTTTCTCCCGAAGCCGTTCCCGCGAACGGGTATCCCGTAAGGCTGCGGAGATTTAAAATCAGAGTTTTCCTTCCCCTGTTGGTAGAAGCAGTTCCGCCGGGCTCAGGGAGCCACTCGTGCACGCCAGAAGCTGGACTTGGTTGTCAGAGGCTATTTGAGACGCATGCCATATGGGAGCTTATCCCCATTGCCACCCCCGGCTATGACAACCTTTGGAACCAGTACATAAGTATTGTGCGCACTGCACCTCACCGCATAGACTCACAAACCTCTGTCCCAAATAAGATTAAACTCAACAAGTCCTGAGTCTAGCTGAGAAAGGCCCCACGACCCAGGATACATTTATCCACCAAAATCAAGAGAATAACACGACTGTGCACACAAACACTACGATTAACTTGACCATGGACAATGAGAAAAGAGAAAGAATCAAATACACATCACATCATCATCACGTGAGGGACGGGTTGTAAAACAGCGGCGCATGAGCCACCAATGAGCGATTATGTACACAACAAGAATGTGCAAAACACCGTGTTCGGGGTACTAAAAGGGCGGTCTCGGTAGAAACCGCGGGCGATTGATGAAAGGATTGCCGAGGTGTGGCGGGCGGGGATGTCGTGATTGCAGGACGCCTCCTGGATGGAAGGGGGCTCGAGCGCGGGGGAAACGAAGGTGTTGAGTGAACGTGCTGCGGACTGGTGGTGGGATCATGCGGTTGGGTGGCGGGTGGAACGTCCTGGATACATTCATCGGGGGTGGACGGGGTAGCAGAGTTTTGGGTTGGGTGTGAGGGGTAGAGGACCAGGTGTGTGTAGTCATACCGGATGGCGCTGAAAAGAAATGCGAGGTTTGAGCATGGAATGACCGTTACTGTAGACAGAACCGAACTTGCGCGTGTTTGTTTGTATTAGGTTGATGAGAATGCACTTGGTATTAGGCAAATCGACCACTGATACTGGTCATGCATATACATCTTAGACCCCTCCGGAGATTTACTATAGACTGCTTGGGTGTTCACGATACAAAATGGCTTCGTTCAAGATCAACGCAGCAGACCTCAACGAGATTGACCCTACCCTATGTGGAACACATCTAGGAAACAACACCGAGCCCTCATTCGCGATTGCTGTCGCTCAAAATGCTACAAAAACGCTTTGCACGCAATTCTCAAAACCGAAGGATCACACACCGAACGAGGACAAAACTTAATGTACCATGCAGAAATTGTGAAATGGGAGGGAAAAAGACTGGGTACGAGACTCCACAAACATACCTCCATCTGTGACTGTGCGGCACTTTGCCAGGATCAGGCTTGTGCTTTCATACCATACCATCTAGAATTGAAAGAAAGTCCTTGTAGCTCAGGTATTGGATGTTTGAGTAATTCCCATGTACAGTGTGTTCTATCGGTATCAAGGATGGAATATTGATTCTAATAGAATTCATTTCATTCGCAATCAACGAGACTGCAAGAGCATCAATTGACCGCGAGAAGACTGAAGCACAAGGATATTGTATGAAATACTCGCGGAAGGATGAGCGAGGCCTTCCTCGCCTAGCTCTTTTTTATCTCGCTGGACCTGATTGGAAACGTCGCCGTGGCGGACAAAGGAATACCTGGCGGAAGACCCTCAAGCGTCTAACAGCCCCACTAGCCATCGTGGGAACATCGCGCTTACCCGGGTGGGGTCCGAAGGACCGTGCAGATATGTGGCTGATAACACTCAGTGTGATGGCAAAAGAAAGGAACCAGTGGCGAGAATTCTGCCGTGCTTGTGTTCCCGTTTATCAGTGACCCTTCCTCTTTTCTTTATTCCCAAAAAAGACAAAAAAGATCAAAAACGGCACGTGTAAACATACAAAAAATCCCCCTTTTTTCTTTCTTTCATCATGTACCTTCTTCATGGTATACTTGTTGGCACATCGTCTGTAAAGACTTGTGTGATAATAATAATAATCGCGAAAGACATGAATTCGATTGGAATCAATGTTCAATCCGGCAGAACACGCCTTACACGAGAATTTCTCAACACGGTCCCTCAATCAACGTATGCGATTGGGCAGTACCTACGGACCAATGAGAGTAGTTTGTTCTACATGCGCCGCAGGAAACGCGCAACGGTCGTTTGACAAGCAGCTCAGACGTGGTATAAAGGTGGTAAACCTCAAGGCTCTTTTGCTTCGCAAGAAGTGACGTTGATGATGTCATCTATATGTTGTGCGACTACTCACAAGTACCAAGTCTTTCGAATTATTCACACATTTTATCACAACGGTCCACACTGGACTCGAGTTACGCTTTTATTTGAGCTCATCAGCAGTACATATCCTGTCTCAGAGCGAGTTCGAACCCAACACCGACTGGTCGGGCATATGACGCTACTCAAATGTGCCAGTCTGGAGAAACATTCATGGAGGCTTAACCCTTTTTCTACTGACGGTAACTCTAGTTACCACCTCAAACAAGCAGTCGATTGCTCAGTAGCTCCCGTCAGTATCTTCAGTCAACATCGGAGTGCACTTGTCAGGCGGCGTCTGGCATCTTATCCATAAAAATTAATCATGTGTTATATTTATGCTATAATTAAGCAGAATAAGACAAAAATTTCATAAAATACGTATATCCAATTACCGTAGACAAAGGGTTAATCGCGATCGGTCAAACGGTGGCTCAGGCCGTAAGGCGTGAGACTACAATGGTGAAGGTCCTGGGTTCAAATCAAACCCGAGACAGGATATGCACTGCTGATGAGCTCAAATAAGAGCGAAACTCGACTCCAGTGCATCCATTATGGACCGTCGTGATAAGCTTTGTGAATATTTCGAAAGATTGGTACTGATGAGTAGTCGCAGAAATTGTCATCTATAGTTTGGTGACAAAACGTCCGCAAGCTCGGCGAAAACCCAAACATGAACATCCACTACCTGAGCTACACATATTTTATTCCATTACTATAGGCTGCTTAGCGGTAAGATCAAACACATAGGTGATGAGTGTTCTATCTATCGACCTCGGTCTGCCCTAACTCAAATTTCTTTGCATTTGGAATACACCATTGGTTCCAGATATATTCCAATCAAGAGGAGAATGACTTCCACTACACACAATTAATGGGAAGTGAGTTGCAAATCCTTTGTACGGAGATTTACGGAATGATTCGAAGCGGCAATCACGTTTCTAGATCTAAATCGACCAATGATTCATCAACCAGATAACAGGCAACATAAAAAATATAAGGCAGACAATAAGGGGAGCACTGGACTCGAGTTTCGCTCTTATTTGAGCTCATCTGCAATGCATATGGTCCGCTTGGGGTGGCATGAGAGCGAAACTTGAGTCCAGTGCTTCCATTATGGACCGTCGTGATCAACTTTCTGAATAGTTCGATGGGCTTGGCACGGATGAGTGGTCACTAATATAAACAACATATTCTCCAAAAATCGCTTAGGCAATAATGATTTTCGGCAGTGAGTGGGCACCATGTTTAAACGAATGAATGAAAGCACAAGCCTGATCCAGGCAAAGTGCCGCACAGTCAGAGACTGCACGTGGGCTGAGATACTGTCAGGTTGCCCAGGCCTAGACAGATATGAGGAATAAAGAATAAAGATGGTAGTGAGACTCCAGCGTGTTTCAGCATGCACCTCACTACCGGTGGCCAATCAGTTTAGCACGATGTTAGCCGCACAGCACAGAAATGCTGCACGATTGCACATCTGTGCATTTTGCATAAATTACATAGTGAGAGCAGCTAGGTTGAGTCCAACGCTTGCAAGCTGTGTACTCAATGATCCTGACCATTTTTTCTGCAGTTGCCGTTGAGCCAAGAATCATTTGTACTCATATCTGACAGCGAAATGTATGAGTAACGAAGATGTACCAGAAAAAATACTGGCTGATTATATCACTAGCGTAATTAATCATGAGGAAATATCAGAAATATAATGAACGTTTTACTTTGTAGAATATAGTAAAATAGTTAGTTTATTTTAGAGCAGGTTCACAGAATTGCGAAAATTCGTAGAGAATTTTTTATCCGAGCGTGGGAAATAAAACAAAGTGGGCACCATAGGATGAAAAAACCCTGACGAAAGCGTCGATGGAGGACCATATCTCGAATTGAATCTACAGAGAGACCACTCAATCCGGCAAAAACCTTATCTAGAAGACCGGGGAAAATGAAGTGAGATGCCCTGAGAGGAAGTGTGGAACAATGCACGAAAAACGAAGAGTTCAACCACATGAGGCGATACGGAGAGAGCACGGGATGTGAACAGCGTCAAATGAAAGCCAGCGAACGTTTAGGAAGTGAGCATCAGCATCATCACAGACAGCATTACACCGGTAGCACGTTACCGACGCTTAAAAGGCCACACAACCACGAAAAAGTAAAATCCTAAAAGATGTGGAAGGGTGCCGGACTTAAATAGCTACGGAAGAGTAAGCACAAACAAACTGGGAAGAAGTGCGCTACACCTCGAATGGAACATGCATTCAAACAAGTTTCATGACAGCTTCCGTGTGGGCTTTCACTGTCATGCATCATTACTAGCTTTTCTCCTTACTCCGCTTACAACATACAAGGTTAAGCAAACACCCCAAGAATATGCTTAGTGCAAGACCGCCATTGAACACGGTTTCGGGACATATCCTGAAGCGTAAGGAACCATTGCGATATCTAATCGCGGGAAGTGAGCAGTCACGAGTTGGGAAGAACCCGCCATTGATCGCGCTGCGAGTGGAACCCTCTATGTGGTGCGATAGTTTGTGTAACTCCAAGACACATTGAGCAATACTGGTTGACATCCTTTGGGAAGGATGGGCAATGATCAGCCATACTCAGTCTCATCCTACTGCCTTTTAGCCAAAGGATTCTGGTGGGGTTCACCAAGCTAAATACCTACTTCAGTGCAGGCAACCGAGTCGATAAGCCATGAAGATACATCTATGGTATGATGGTATGAAAGCACAAGTCTGATCCAGGTAAAGTGCCGCACAGTCAGAGACTGCACGTGGGCTAAGATACTGTCAGGTTGCCCTGGCCGGAAGATACATGTAACATGACAGATTCCGTGCTCTTACGCTCTCACACTACTTTCGAAGCATTGTGCGAACAGACATCTCCAAACTAGGGTAGAGCAGATACTGCTCTTGTGTGATAAACGCCTGTAAATTCTGTTGATCGAATCAGACCGTTTATTTGTTTCAAACAAGGCAGAGCATGAACAACAACAACAACAGCATCAGTACGTCCACATACTTGCGATATTATGCACGTATTGTATACCGAGTCACGAGGTCTTACCTGGTGCATTCAGAGCTCCCGGTCGGAACGGTTGACCCCCGGGCGTACGACTGAGTGGCGCGTTATAAAACGCCTGTTGCGTGTCATTGGTCCCATACCCCACGTGCTGAGTGAACGGCGGCATCAGTGAACTGGGACCATTTCCAGCGACCGCGAACGAGGCTGAAATCCACAATTTGACGAAAACAATAACATTCACTACTTACAATGTTTAAGTAGTACATATCTCGAAAGTTTTGACACTCACGCATTGTCGGCACCGTGGATAAAAGCGGGGGCCTTGAGGTGGCTTTACGGACCTCCATTTGGTCCGAACCACCTGCGTCGGAAACAAGAGGCGGCGGAGGGGTTGTCGATTGCGGGGGTGGAGGCGGAGGTGGAGGAGGAGGAGGAGGGGGCGGTGGAGGGGGAGGGGGTGCCACGCTAACCGGAGGGTAGTAGACCGACGAGGCGGATGTCTGGGCTGCTACTATGTGGAGAGATGAAGAAAATAAACGGGGTGGTAACGGGGAAGATTTGTACGGCAGCGATGAACAACAAGAAACGACACCACGGTTGGTGAAACAGTGAAAGGATTCAATGATAGATGCTTCTAATGCTTGTTATCATCACATTCTTCAAGAATGCGTAAACAGTATGAAGAAGAACAGGGGTTTATGCCATTAGTTTGTGTCATTTGGTAGCCAGGATTTAACTGAGAAGTATAGAGGTTGTCGTGTCTCAATAAACACGGATGTGCAATCGTACAGTACTTCTATGTTGTGCGGCCAACACTGTGCCAAATTGATTGGCGAGCTGCATGCGGAAACACGCTGGAGTCTCACCACCATATCTATTTTCTTTCTCATATCTGTCTCGGCCAGGGCAACCTGACAGTATCTTAGCCCACGTGCAGTCTATGACGGTGTGGCACTTTGCCTGGATCAGGATTGTGCTTTCATTTATCTATCTACATATCTATCTATCTATCTATCTATCTATCTATCTATCTATCTATCTATCTATCTATCTATCTATCTATCCATCTATCTATCTGTCTATCTATCCATCTATCGATCGATCGATCCATCGATCTATCCATCCTTCCATCCATCCATCCATCTCTCTAGCGATCTATCTCTCTGTAAAGGTATTACGCGGATGTGTAATCCTGCAGTACCTGTGCTATACGGCTAACACCGCGATAAAGTGATTTGATATCGTTATTCAGCTGCATGCGAGAACTCGCTAGAGTTTCATTGTCATTTCTATTTTTGTTTCTTATATCTGTCTAGGCCTGGGCAACCTGACAGTATCTTAGCCCACGTGAAGTGTAGGTATGGTATGGTATGAAAGTAAAAGCCTGATCCGGGCAAAGTCCCGCACAGTCAGAGACCGCACGTGGCCGTTATTACTGGCAGGTTGCAGTGTAGGGCACTTTGCTTGAATCAGGCTTGCGACTTCATGTATGCATACATACATCCATAGGTGATTATCTACGTGTATGTATATATAGATGTATGTGTATATGTCTATCTATGCGTCAATCAAAGGACTAGCATACCTGCTGGGAGCGGTAGGACAATGGGCATCGGTGTCAGAACAGCTGGCGAAACAGATGGTTTGCCAACGGGTAACACTGACGGAGAATAAACCGAACGAAATGCCACAGTGGAGCTCGTGGTCCCCGTTCGCGATCTCGATGTGACGTGTGCCTTCGCTGCGATATCCCCCAGGCGCTCGCGAAGCTTGCCATCCTGGACCGATTCCACATCCAAATCCGCGTCTCCCGCGAACAATTGTTCCAGCTCGGTGGGACTAAGCTTCGCCAGTTCCTCATTCGGAATGTGTGTACAACCCTCGTCGACATTCCAATACAATTGCATAAACCGCTCGTTCACTTTCACCCCTTTGTTCGGTGCCCAAGCGACTTTGATCTCACGCCCATTCATCCTCGACTGATCCATCTCCATCACAGCCGTACGAGCGCCACGTCGCGTGGCGAATGTGACGAAGGCACATCCCCGTGGCGGGATGAACGTACATTCAACCACCGTGTCCCCGCTAACCTCGTTGCACAGGTTTTTCAAACGCGTCTCGGCAAGCTGTTTGTGCAGGTGGCCGATAAAAATGGTGCGAGACAGTATGGTCACGTGATTGGGTCGCAGTGCTGGGAGACCGAGTCGCTTTCGGCGGCGCTCCACGCTTCGGGGAGAACTGACAGGTTGGTCGTAGGAGCGACGATCCGAGTCGAACGGGGTGGTTTCCGAGGAACGATTCATTTCAGACACCGTGCCGTTGCTAGAAAGCGTAGCGGGCAAACGGTCATTTTCTAACCTGAAAAAGGGGAGAAAGCGGTCAGAAGCCGAACGGATTGAAGGGGAACTAGAGTGAAAGCGAACGGACCTGATTTTTTTCAGCGGTTTGTTGAACGATGACCAATCGTCATCAGCCTCTCCTTCCTCCAGTTGCTCTGAATCGCCGTGTGGAGTGAGATGCGCTCGTCCGGTTCGGTTAAGTCGAGTGAACCGTTTGGGGGATGGCGCAGGTTGTAAAGGACTTGGAGTACCGACGGGAAATTCGCCAAGCCTCTCTGAGTAGTTGCGTACACGGTCGTTGGAAGGCGGGAAGGGAAGTGGTTTGTGTCGCTCCAGACTTAAGTCCTGCGTTGTGTAAAGGGACGACGAAATTTATGCAAATTGTGGGTGTAATACAGAGGTACTCTATAGTGCGAAAGATGGAGATGGTACACATATCTTGACGGGGAATATGAAGATGATGACTGTTGTTGTGAATGGCAACATAGGAATGAGATTAGAGGGAGATGTGATGTAGAGGACAAGGACGTGTTCGACCGTCCTCATAAACTGCGCGGATGTGCAATTGTGCAACATTTCTGTGCTGTGTGGCTAACATCGTGCTAAATTGATTGGCCAACGGTAGTGAGCTGCATGCTGAAACACGCTGGAGTCTCACGACCATTTCTATTTCCCCTCATATCTGTCTAGGCCTGGACAATCTGACAGTATCTTAGCCCATGTGTAAACTCTGACTGTGCGGCACTTTGCTTGCATTAGGCTTGTGCTTTCATACCATAAACTGCGCTACCGATATGCACCAGCTAATCGAACTAACTCCAGAGATTGACAGAGTTGAGAGATAGAAAGCGCTGTGCACCAGTTATCCGACTATGGGACGGATTTTTCCTCGGGGGTTTCTCCCGCAACTTTTGCAGCGGAGGTTTGGAGTCAGTGTTTTTTTTCCACTAGATGAACTGCCAGTAGTGGACGAGCTCCATCTACCCAGAGCAAACTGATTTTAACACCCCTTCTTCTGTCAGTAAGAGGAATTCCGCCGAGCTTGTGGAAACCACTCGTGCAGGCCAGGAGTTTGACTTGGTTTTCTAGAGTTGGCTAGTTGGAAGGCACGCCACATTAGGGGGGCTTATTCCTACTTCAATCATTGGCTGTGGCAACCTTGGAACCGCAGAGAAATCGGTGCATGCAGGAATCCAAGCTTGAAATCGACTACAATGAAAGTCACTCCAAATCTCGGCTGTTGATGGTTAATCAAGCGTACAGTTAGGAGTGCACTAGTCCGTAGCGGGCCTCAAAGATTCAACTATCTTCATGCTTTATTCATTTGAAACGCTGTAGAAAATCGGACTTAAAAAAGATACTGGACCTAGAGGAGGTGATGCACAGGATGAGGTGCCTACATCTCGAATCAAACAAGTATTGTGAACGATTAGAGCGACGAGATCAACTTCCTCGTGGATTTCACCCTCATCCACAACAACAAACGCTCTTCACAACTTTACTCGACAAATTACAAGATTAATTAAACACATGAAGGAGCAATTGGATGCTACAGGAGGGAGGGAGATGGGTCAGAAAAAGATTGAAGAGTAGGGCCGTTTGTTACTTGTTTTCGTTTATCTGCCTCGCCTCAGCGCGATGGCTGATACACTATGGAGTTGTTTTTTGTAGTTATACTATTGGTTGCATCCTGGCTGGGATACTGGCAGGTCGCCCATGCCCAGACGAGAGAACACGGATGTGCAATCATGCAGTACTTTGTGCTGTGAGGCTAACACCATGCTAAATCGATTGGCTAGAGCTGCATGCTGAAACCGGCTGGAGTCTCACTACCATTTGCAGTTCTTTTTTCTCCCTCATATCTGTCTAGGCCTGGGCAACCTGACAGTATCGTAGCCCACGTGCAGTCTGATTGTGAGGCACTTTGTCTAGGTCAGGCTTGTGCTTTCATACCATACCATAGGGTTCTTTACCAGTCTCTAGCGGAAGAGCTTTACCTACAGCGCGATGGGCTGAGGCCGTGTTCGTCTGACCTGGCATGAGTCGCTCTCCTTGTGTCGGAAGTTCGAGGGGTCCCCTAGGTACACAAACCATAGCACTACGTTAAGGTAGAGTCTCATCATCATCATCATCATCAAAGACAGCATTACACCGGTAGCACGTACCGAATGCTTAACTGCCATTCAACCACGAAAAAGTAAAATCCTAAAAGATGAGAAAGGTGGGACTTAAATTGCTACGGCTTCTATAGAAGAGTAAGCATAAACAAACTGGGAAGAGGTGCCTACACCTCGAATGGAACATGCATTCAAACAAGTTTCGTGAACGCGTAGAGCAACATCAGCACGGCAGCTTCCTTTCGGCTTTCACTGTCATGCATCATAACAAGCTTTTCTCGTCACTCCGCTTGACAACATACAAGGTTATGCAAACACTCCAAGAAGATGCTTAGTGAAAGACCGCCATTGAACACGGTTTCGGGACATATCCTGAAGCGTAACTAACCATTGCGATATATGATCGCGGGGACACCAGCCTGGAAGACGCGCTGCGCCTACTTTGGAAAGGTTACGAGTAAGAATTTTTAGCTGCCTATGCCATGTGACGGTTTGGCCACCCCGTGATTCACGCCAATCAGGATGTGGCGTCGCAAAAAGAATCTGTTTCGGAAGTCGGTGGTCCGGCATCCGTAAAACGTGACCCAACCAGCGTAACCTATGCAGGTTGATCTGCTTCTCTATATCGACATTACTACCAAACAACTTATTTCGGAGAGCATCGGTGCGCATACGATTGTAACAGCTAACTCCTAGAATGCTGCGGAGACACCGGTTGTCAAATACTTGGAGACGCTGAATGTGTTCTTTACGTAAGGTCCAGGTTTCGCACCCATACAGTAACACAGCCCGAACTGTCGCTTTATAGACTCTACCCTTGAGTAGCAGAGACAGTCCTTTCTGACGCCAGAGGTGACCTAGGTTTCGGAATGCTACGGTCGCTTTAGAAATGCGTGCCGAGACCTCGTTATCTAACGATGCAGAATTATTGATACAACTACCGAGATACGTAAAACGATCCACAATTTCAAGCGCCTGATTGTCAAGTATAAAGCGTTGTTCGATAAGTCGATGTCCTGCAGAAGAACACTGCACTTAGAGGGCGCAAAACGCATTCCAAATGCGGGCACAATACTAGATAGCTTGTTCAGTATCGCCTGTGCATCTGTGTATGAGTCGAAGAGCAGAACTATGTCATCAGCATAATCCAAGTCGAGAAGCTTGACGCCTGGCATTATGTGAACTGCGAAAGCTGGGGCACCTTCGTTGCGGGCGGTGTGCGACAACGGGTAGTTCTCTCGGAGGCCTGGAAGCGGAAATCATACGTCAACGAGGATATCCGCTTTAGCGTCGTTCGTATGACCAACATGGCAAACAAAAAGAGGCCGTTCTAAATAGACAAGAAAATCAGGAGACAATGACGTTGCGGAGATATCTCGGTAGTAGCATAATCTAGGTGGTGCAGTAAGTACTATGTGATACGCAGAGAGTGTAGCTAGAAATTTGACGTCCGACAAAGAACGGAGCTCTTAATCCAAGTATAGCCACCACGATCTAACTTAGATTGCTATTACGGAGATATGACAGTCTGTTAGATCGGCCTTCATACAGCCAAAAATCTAAACAGGATGTTGGCGAAGATCCAAAGATTGTCATAGCCGGCAGTGGCAGTGGGGATAAGCTCCCACTGTCTATAAAATGCTACCAAATGGCACGCGTCTTAAATACCCTCTGACAACCACATCCAGCTTCTGACTACTCGAGCCCGGCGGAACTGCTTCTCTCAACAGGAGAAGGGGCAAGGGCGAGTGACTGGTGCCTCAAAAACAGTTTGTTTCGGGCAGATGGAGCTCGTAATCCTAGGAGGGCATTTCACCTAAGGGAAGGAAAACTTTGATTTTAAACTCCCGCCGCCTTGCGGGAAAGGCTTCGGGAGAAAACCCTGAGGAAAAACTTGGAGCAGTCTCGTAGACGGTTAGTTGGTGCACACCACCTCTTTCTGTCAACTCCCTGCTGCCTTGCAGGTCGCACTTGATTGTGCAAAAGCCAGAGAAGCTGACTCGAACAAACGACGAGTGGTGCTGAGGACGCCGCTTTGTGCCCAAATTCCCAAGACCCTTCATTGAAGCCAACTTATCCTCCAGGAGGAGATAGTCGCACAAAATCGATCGAAAATCCCCTAGAGAAAGATGAGTGTATAAAACGGAGCAAAGTGATGAATTCGGATGATATTCGCGACAGCTGGCCAAGAGTTCGCATCGCCCGGTACTTACTTCGTCTCGTTCTAGCAATGATCCGTTGTTCGATTGCGGTGACAGATATGTCGGTTGTTCCTTCACTGCGTGACTTTGAAGCAACTGCTCCTGCAACGCGCGCGTCTGAGCCAACGTATCCACCATGGCTTGCAAACGAGCCAAGAACGTGGGATCGATGACACTAGAGAAGAAGAAAACAAGAGAAAGTGTGAATTGAGAAAACGGATTTACGATTATGCGATCACGGCAAAGGTAACACCGTGACAAACTGATTGGCTACACGCGGAAACATCATTCTCATATTTCTCCAGACCTTGGCAACCTGACCGTATTTTGGCCCGCACACAGTCTAGGATTATGCGGCACTCTGCCCGGATTCATGTTTATGATTTAATTGCTTTAAATGTTATCACACCCGATTCCGGGGTGGCCAAACCGTCACATGGCATAGGCAGTTAAAACCCCTTACTAGTAACCTTTCTAAAGTTGGCGCAGCGCGTCTTCCAGGCTGGTGTCCCCGCGATCAGATATCGCTTCAGGATATGTCCCGAAACCGTGTTCAATGGCGGTTTTGCACTAAGCATATTCTTGGAGTGTTTGCTTAACCTGGTATGTTGTCAAGCGGAGTAACGAGAAAAGCGTTTTATGATGCATGACAGTGAAAGCCGCAAGGAAGCTGCCATGCTGATGTCTCTCTACTCGTTCACGAAACTTGTTTGAATGCATGTTATATTCGAGGTGTAGGCACCTCTTCCCAGTTTGTTTGTGATTATTCTTCTATAGAATCCGTAGCAATTTAAGTCCCATCCTTCCCCATCTGTGCGGCTAACTCCGTGCTAAATTGATTGGCCACCGGTAGTGAGCTGCATGCTGAAACAGGCTGGAGTCTCACTACCATTTCCTGTTCTTTTTTCTTCCTCATATCTGTCTAGACCTGGGCAACCTGACAGTATCTCAGCCCATGTGCAGTCTCTGGCTGTGTGGCACTTTGCCTGGATCAGGCTTTCATACCATACCATTCCATATCCCCATCTTTTAGGATTTTACTTTTTCATGGATGTATGGCAGTTAAGGATTCGGTACGTGCTACCGGTGTAATGCTGTCTTTGATGATGCTGATGACACCCGATTACCACCAGCGTTCAGCCAGTATTCTCTACAGAACCCGGCAGTATCTCCTCTTGCGTGGAGTCCACATCATCAATCCAGAAAACGATAACAAGCGCCATATCTTTCTCCCGCCACCATGTCGATTGATTGCTTGTTCAATTCGAAGGATAAGTAACTCATCTCACTTTGCTTGTGCTTACTCTTCTATGGATTCCGTGGCTGGCCTTCTCCATCATTTAGGATGTCACCTTTTCCATGGTTTTATGGCACTTAAGCATTCGGTAACTGCAACTGAGGAATGAGATTATCCTAGTAGTAACCCTGGGGTTGTTTTCCATCCAGGCGATTACGATATCAAAGAACCGGATGGGTAGTTTTGTCGAAAGGGATGACCCAAAATCGTGTTCAGTGGCCATTTTGTTGTAGACATGTTTTGGGAGTGTTTGATTAATCCTGGCGAGGAAAGCTTGTTACGATGCGTGGCAGTGACAGCCGCAAGGAGTCTGTCCTGCTGATGTCGCTCTACTCATTCATAACACTTGTGTAGGAATGCATGTTTCATTCGAGTGTATCTGTCTCTAATCTTGTACATATTCATTAGTTTTTTTATGTCCCACCCTTCCTCATATCTCTTAGAATTTTTCGCTGTGTCATGGTTGTATGGGAGTTACGTACTTGGTACTTGTTACCGGTGTAATGCTGCCTATGGAGATGATGATGGGATAGCAGGAATCTCGATAGGATCATACTGATCCTACATCACTGCATTCATCTTACTGAGACGTAAGACTCATAAGGAATGATCCTACGACTTCAACGGGAACTTCAGAGCGTCACCAATGGTGATGAAGGTAGCGAGCGATAAGACCGAAACTACGATATGCCTGGTTAACGGAGTCTAGATCGAAAATTATTTGACCAACAGTAATAACAATGCTGGCAATGGTTGTGGCCAGTGGCAGACCGGGAGTCATCATCAGTGGCGGAATGTTTAATTGGCTTCGAAATCTTAAAAATGGAGGAGTGGGACATGGAGTCTGTAGTTGAGTACGCACATACACACTGGGATAAGGAGCTTACACGAAAAATCGAATGGGCATTCAAGCAAGCGTTGTAATCAAGTACAGCGACATCAGCACGAGAGATACCATACGAATTTGACAAGCATGTCGCACGACAAGCTTCCCTTATTTGGCAACACGTGAGCTTAATCAAGAAGATGTCTACAACAACAGCGCCACTATACTCGATTCGAAGCCTTATTCCGAAGGTGAGTGGTCACAGCAACCGGCTTAACCGTCAAGCCCTTCACAGTCAGTCAGTCAGAGATAGGTCACCATGGTGATCGAACTGCCAGCTTACCTCAACTCTTCTTCTGTTCGACCCTCAGCCAACTGGACGGCGGCTTCTTGTCTGCGTTGATTCAACTGCGCCATCAGCGTACTCAATTGTGCTCTCACTTCCGGATCGATCATTTTCGCTTGATTGAGCAGCGCAGACTGCTCGGCAATTTTCCGCTGCATAATCTGGAGTGGCGGGTTGAAAAGGGAATGATGGAAATGGGGTCAAAGGTAGTAGTGGTGTGATGTGATCCTATCCTTGTGAGGTTAAGAGTTCAGTCGTACATTTATTAAGAGATCATTGAATGAACGCCAACCAGAGAGGGTATGGTATATGGTGTGGAAGCACAAGCCTGATCCAGGCAAAGTGCCGCACACTCAGAGACTGCACGTGGGCTAAGATACTGTCAGGTTGCCCAGGCCGAGACAGATATGAGAAATAGAGAATATAGATGGTAGTGAGACTCCAGCCTGTTTCAGCATCCAGCTCACTACCCCTGGCCAATCAATTTAGCAGAGGGTAGAGAGGGCAGACATCTGTTACTTTGGTGCAGTCTTTCTCAGCATCAGTCACAACATTACATTGGTTGCAAGTACCAAGAGCTTAACTGCAATACAGCCATGACATTGAGTAAGAGTAGGACCTAATGGGCTATTGAACCCGTAGAAGATCAAGCGCAAACACAATGGAATGAAGTGACTACACCGCGAATTAAACATGCATTTAGTCAATTTCCTTGACAACACCAACACAATTCAAGATGGCAACTGAACACGATTTCGAGAGTGAGAAACCACATCGAAGTCTTGTTTCTCGAAAAACAAACAGAAAGCTGAGTCGCCCCGAATGTAGATGGTTAAGCTGTCGAGGCCTTCATCTGCGTGAGCCAATTCAGAGTCTGGCCACCGAGTTAGGAGTGGCAAACAAAACCGCGTTGGGAAAACGATGAGTTCCCACTGGCAACATGTAGCCTAATCAGCTAAGTCTATCCATGTTAACTTCTTTTTCAATATCTTCTTCGCTACCAGAGATTCGATTACGGACAG
Organism: Atriophallophorus winterbourni; assembly: GCA_013407085.1. Lineage (NCBI taxonomy): Eukaryota > Metazoa > Platyhelminthes > Trematoda > Plagiorchiida > Microphallidae > Atriophallophorus > Atriophallophorus winterbourni. The sequence goes on along the minus strand of JACCGJ010025720.1, from coordinate 18,988 downwards.
TTGCACTACGTATCCGATTGTGCCAAATTGTGGAGACAGCGATTGTTGAAGATCTACAGACATCTTATGTTACTTGTTACTTGTGTGCGACTATCTCCTCATGGAGGAGGTGTCGGCTTCAATGAAGATTCTTGGGAATTCGGGTACAAAGCGGCGTCCCCAGCACCACTCGGCGTTTGTTCGAGTCAGCTTCTCTAGCCTTTGCACAACCAAGTGCGACCTGCAAGGCAGCAGGGAGTTGCCAAAGAGAGGTGATGTGCACCACCTAACCGTCTACGAGACGCTGCTCCAGATTTTTCCTCAGGGTTTTTTCCCGAAGCCTTTCCCGCGATCGGGTATCCCGCAAGGCAGCGGAAGACATCTCAATGTCGAGGTCTCAAATTTGTACAGTACAACCGCACGAAACGTTGCCATATAGTCCCTATCCTTCAGCCTCGTTGATGTCAGAGATGACCTAATTTACGAAACGCTAAAGTAACTTTAGCAGTCTAAAGTTGCAAGTTCCTCATTGCCAAGGTTTACCGCAGTTTCAGTCAAATGTATAGCTTGTAACTTAAAATACCGAAATATGGTACGATACCACATAGTCTGTCTAAAGTAGACTGAGCATCCGCACAAAAACCACAGAGAACTACGTCATCAAGCTTAATAGTAGGTTCATCGTGCAATGCCCCCAAATGTGCAGTGGCTAACATCGTGCTAAATTGATTGGCCACCGGTAGTGAGCAGCATGCTGAAACACGCTGGAGTCTCACTACGATTTCTATTGCTATTTTCTTTCTCATATCTGTCTAGGCCAGGGCAACCTGACAGCATCTTAGGCCACGTGTAGCCTCTAACTGTGCAACACCTTCCTGGTATGTATGGTATGAAAGCACAAGCCTAATCCAGGCAAAGTGCCGCGCAGTCAGAGGCTGCACGTGGGCTACGATACTGTCAGGTTGCCCAGGCCTTCCTTGGATCAGGCTTGTGCTTTCATACCAAATTATCGGTTCACAAATGCACAAAATTGCCTCGTGAAAACCTGTGCAACCGATGTCAGTCATCGACAGCAAGTGTAGGTTAGGAACGTTAGTGCCCAAGGAGTTGTCACTATTGGGCATACTGATACGGCGATTATAGAACATCGAAAATAAAAAATCGAATAAATCACCTGGAGTTGCATCAGTTGGGATTCCGCGCTGAAAGGTACTGGACCTTTCGAGCCTTGATGGCGTTCACAGCTCTTCGAATCCGCGTCCAATCCGTCGTTCGACATCGCGACGACTTTCGACATCTTTGGAACTTTCAGTGTCGCTTCGGAGATGACTAGACGAGCTGTCCAGCGATTAATTGAACGTGACAACTTACCTCGTTTTATGACACTGGGGTTCTGTGGATCGTTGACGATATTCTGTAATGCTTGTATGACGTCGCCAGGAAAGACGGAACTTCGCTGCCACAAATAAAGCACGCGAGAGATCATTGGTTTATCCTTTTCGGTGCATTTGACTAACGAGAGAAACACCGTGACCAAATTGCGAAGAAATCGCGGCGCGAAAACGTCCTGGTCTTGATAGTATGATTGCGACTGACGGACAATCGCATCAATCACATAAAGGCCGGGAACTTTGAGATCGGGAGAGCCACGGACAATGAATTTTTCAACCATTTGCACAATGTGTTTGTAAAACTTGAGCGCGCTCAAGGCTGATCGCGTGATGGCGGCCATCTTTTTCCGAGAAACCGGCAAAGTCGCCTCGGTTAGCGAGTTCAACTCGGCATGGAAACTAGAAACGTGCTCCATGTTCAGTCAGTCAGTGAGGAGTGAGTGCAAAGGGGCTGAAGCAAGAAACAGAATGTGAGGTTTTTGGAGGATATTATGGATGTATTACGTATGGCAAATGTGTTCTTGTCAAGCCTCATCTACCCCTATTTCAAGAAATGAGGTTGAACATACCTATATCCGTTGGATAGCCTACAAATGGGGAGATATGAAACATGTCCCGTGAAGACAGCTGTGGTAAAAGAGTCGACTGTTCTACTCCAATATAATGCATTTGTGTAATGTGATTCGGGGTAACTAGGGTTTGAGTAGACTGGTTTCAAAAAAATGAAACTCTTCCGTTAGAACAGTGAAACTAGTACCACTGTGCACTGACTTTTTCGCACACTTAAATGATTCATCATGAACATCATCACCATGAAGAGTATTACATCGGTAGCAAGTAAGATATGGTATGAAAGCACAAGCCTGATCCAGGCAAAGTGCCGCACAGTCAGAGACTGCACGTGGGCTGAGATACTGAGGGGGGATAGAAATATTAGCGAGACTCCAGTGTGTTTCAGCATGTAGCTCACTACTGTTGGCCAATCAACTACATATGAATATAAATTGTGGAGAATTAGATTGCTTCACGCGGTTGGAATCGCAGCTTAAAGGTGTGGCTTTAGCCGGTTGAGTATTCTGACCAGACAGCGAGGTGAGTTAAACAGTTGTTTCAACTAACCGACCATTTAACAACTGCAATCACACAGAGACAATTGTTGCAGACATTCAGAATAACACTAAACGGAGTGCGAAATTTTGCGTAAAATAAATAAGGACAGATCGCTGGAGAGGATATTTCAATTATTAATATTAAATCCTGCATCAGAGTGGAAACATGTGGTAAATAGAATTTTTTCTAATTGCAGGAATACTACTTCATGCTTAAAAGATTGCTTCCTTCATTGATTTTGTCACAGCATTCAATTCAGTAGAACTTGTGTTTTCGAAGATGAACATCACATAGGGAATCACAGATCCGAGAGCAGCAAGCTGGCTTCCGGCCTGACAGAGGCTGTCGACCACATTTTTTACAGATGGTAGTGAGACTCCAGTGTGTTTCAGCATTCAGCTCATTACCCGTGGCCAATCAATTTAGCATGGTGTTAGCCGCACAGCACAGAAGCAAGTACCGAGTAATTAACCGCTATACAATGGTGACACGTAAAATTCCTAAAAATGAGGAAAGACGGGGCCTCAACAGCTACGGGACCTGTATGATATTAGGTACAAATGCATTGGGATGAGGTATATATATGTATGAAAACACAAGCCTGATCCAGGCAAAGTGCCGCACAGTCAGAGACTGCACGTGGGCGATATTACTGTCAGGTTGCCCAGGCCTAGACGATGATGAGGTAACTACAGGTCGAATCAAACCCGTATTCAATCAAGTGGAAAATACAAGGCTTTATTTGGAAATTTTCAAACAAGTAGAGTGGCATCAGCACGACAGCTTACTTGCGGCATTCTTGTCACGCATCATGACAAGCTATCTTCGCCACTTCACTGTATGTATGAAAGCACAAGCCTGATCCAGGCAAATGACCGCAGTCAGAGACTACACGTGAGCTAAGATACTGTCAGGTTGCCCAGGCCTAGACAGATATGAGAAATAGGGAATACAGATGGTAGTGAGACTCGTGTGTTTCAGTATGCAGCTCACTACCCGTGGCCAATCTTTTGGCTTGCAACCAGTGAAACGGGTCACTCAAACTGCAGCTAGTTTAACGGTTAAAATCTTCATTTGCTTGAGCCTAGTCAGTCCGGCCGCATTTACAACAATGTCATTCTGAGTTAGAAGTGGTAAACCGTTTAAGGAACTCGATTATTTCTCATTCGCAATAGGTGACCTATCTACCGAAGTCTATGCATGTTAAGTATCTCAGCCCATGTATAGTGTTAAAACGTGCAGCACTTTGCATTGTCCCAGGTTTGTAACTTTAAGCATTATACATAAGTATGGAGCGAAACAAAATGATGATGGTATGAAATCAAAAGACTAAACCAAGGCAAAGTAATAAACCGCGCGTGGGCTAAGATATTATCAGGTTGCCCAGGTCTAGACGGAAAAGGGCAGTGAGACTATAGCGTGTTTCCGAATGCAGTTCAGTATCGTTGACAAATCAATTTATTACGGTAGTACTTCCGTATTAATAATTTGCCTACCCATGAAAAGCAATAAGCCAATAATCATAGCAAACGTCACCAGTTACCAGTACAATCATTACTGAAGACTGAGAACCAATCACGTTGCAGCTGATCCGAACAATTGATTGTCATCAAGCTTCACCAATTGATCGCGGAAAGAGAAGTAGAGCTACGTGGGGATGACCGGAAATCGTAATGCTTGCGTCGATTTAACTTTTCTTCTGAGCGAATGACAAACATTGGCTATGTGGGTGGCCCTATTTGAATCCCTTGAGCTTGGTAGACAAGAACTTGAAGTTTCAGGGAATTTAGAGTATGAAGGTGAAGTTAAACCCAGAAAACGTGAAATATTTATGCAAGGGTGAAACAGATCACTGTAAAAAATCGTTTTTGTGCCACTTACTATGGAAAACGTAACAGAAAGTTTGTCATAGCCGGGGGTGGCAGTGGGGAAAAGCACCCACTCTCTATGAAATGCTACCATATGGCGCCCATCTCGAATAGCCTCTGACAACCAAGTTTAGCTTCGCGCCTGCACAAGTGGCTCCCGAACCCGGCGGAACTGCTTCTACCAACAGGAGAAGGGGCGAGAGCGTGACTGGTGCCTGAAAACCAGTTTGCATCGGGCAGATGGAGCTCGTTAGCCCGGGAGGGCATTTCACATAAGGGAACAAAAACCCTGATTTTCAACCTCCGCTGCCTTGAGGGATACCCGATCGCAGGAAAAGCTTAGGGAGAAAACCCTGTGTTAAAATCTGGAGCAGTCTGGTAGACGGTTAGTTGGTGTACACCACCTGTTCCTAGCAACTCCTTGGTGCCTTGCATGTTGCACTTGGTTGTGCAAAGGCTAGAGAAGCTGACTCGAATAAACGCCGAGTGGTGCGAGGGACGCCGCTTTGTACCCAAATTCTCAAGACCCTTTATTGAAGCCGACACATCTTCCAGGCGGAGATAGTCGCACAAAAACAAAGTACAACTATCCGTGATATAATCTTTGACGGAGATGTACATATCGGAGAACAAGTTAAAATACATAGACTTCAGCCGTTATTGCGAAAAGGAAATTATCGTTTTCCCAGAGCGGTTGTTTACAAAAAAACCTCATTCGGAATGACGTCGTTGCAAAGTGCGGACAGACTGACTTGGCTCAAGCAAATAAAGGCTTTCACTGTTAAACTAGCTGCAGTTAGTGCGACCCGACTGGCAGTTTGGGGTCCAAGAGATCAGAATACGCCGTGGCTTCCTACCATTAGTGATGTGGCTCGAAATCGTGTCCAGTTGCGGTGTCGATGAAGGCATTGTTGAGGAACTATTATTATTTTCCTCAAAAACTCATTATAACTTATACCTCATTATAATTTATGATTCTCGATTCTGATTGGTCCATTTTGTCGGCCATAATGATTCAGTGTATAAATACACACGAGCGGCAGCCTAATGGCTTTATGGTCAGAGACGGTAACGCTCTTTGTCTAAACGGGCTGCCTTCGTTCTTGCTACGCGTAGTGTTGGGTTTAGTTAGTCAATCGTGACTAATAGCATAAAGGTTTTCAGTGTTAAACATTTTGGGTAATTAATACTTGGGTTCTACTCGGGTAATATATAACAGGCATATACTTGGATTGTTTGCCTAATCCTGTTTGTTGTCAAATAGAGTGACGAGGAAAGCTTGATATGATGCATGAGGATATGAAATCATCATCATCATAACAGACAGCATTACACTGGTACCATGTACCGAACGCTTAAATGCCACACAACCATGAAAAAGTGAAATCATAAAAGATGGGGAAGGATGAGACTTAAATAGCTTCGGGATCTTTAGATGAGTAAGCACAAACAAACCGAGATGAGGTGCCTACATCTCGCATGGAAGATGCATTCAAACAAGTTTTGTGAACGAGTGGAGCAACATCAATATGACAGCTTCCTTGCGGCTTTCGCTGTCATGCATCATAACAAGCTTTTCTCGTCACTGCGCTTGACAATATACAAGGTTAAGCAAACAGTCCAAGAATATGCTTAGTACAAGCCCGCCATTGAACACGGTTTCGGCACATATCCTGAAGCGTAACTAGCCATTGCGATATCTGATCGCGGGGACACCAGTCTGGAAGATGCGCTGCGCCGACTTTGGAAAGGTTACTACTAAGGGTTTTTAACTACCTATGCCGTGATGGTTTGGCCACCCAGAGATTTACGCCAATCGGGATGTGGCGTCGCAAAAAGAATCCATTTCGGAAGTCGGTGGTCCGGCATCCGTAAATCGTGACCCAACCAGCGTAACCCGTGAAATCGTTGTGCACGGATGTGCAGCTAACACTCTGCTAAATTGATTGGACACCGATAGTGAGCTGCATGCTGAAACATGCTGCAGTCTCACTACTATTTCCTGTTATCTTTTCTTCCTCATATATGTCTAGGGCTGGGCCACCTGACAGTATCTTAGCCCACATGCAGCCTGGATCAGACTTGTGCTTTCATACAGGAGGATGGAAGCGTTAAGGAGAATGTCGTGCAGATATCGCTGTGTTCGTTTACGACACTTGATTGAATGTGTGTAGGCATTTCATCGCAATTCGTGCTTAATTTTATATAGATCCCGGAGATGGTTAATGTCCCACCTTGCCTATCTTTTATGATTTTATTCAATCACTGTTGTATGGTAGTTAGGCATTCAGTACTTGCAACCGGTGTGATGCTGTCCCTGGTAATGATGATGATTATATTTTCATTATACCGGTCAATACACTCGCTTACTTAGGCAACTCGTGTGTTCCTAGATTTGGTTGTGTTACCATATATGCGGACTAGGTGTTGCGACTGATGGCCATTGCTAGTTATGCTTTCTCGGTTAAAAATACATGGCTCAAAATACGCACGCTCATTGTCTTCGATGAATCGCTCGTAAATGGAGGTAGTATCATGCTAGGTCGGCGTGTCAGCCAATACGTAGCGGAATAAAAGAACAAACACCTAAGCGCATGTTGCATGTCGTGTTTCAATGAAACGAGCCAGTCTGAAAATAAAATTACGATTCACGGTCATCATTACTGCACCAATGGATCTGAGCAATTTGGCCAAAGAGCATGTGCACTTGGGCAATCCAAAAGGCTTGTTGCCTGATTCTAGACACGGGTGTGCGATTGTGCAGCGCTTCTGTGCTGTGCAGTGAACATGGTGATTTGCCAACTTTAGTTAGTTCGAAGTAGAATACCATTCCGAAACGCTAAAATCTCACCGGAAGTTCTCGTCTACTCTGGCTTGCCTTCCGATCAGTGCAATCTGCAATCACGTAGAAGCAACCGAAACACTGCAGAAAAAGCGCGACGCGATAATGCTTGAACATGCAAGCGTGTTTACAAACGAACTTGGAACATGTAACATGACGCAAGCTAATCTCTATCTCAAAAATGATGCAAAGCCTGTATTCCGTCCGAAACGACCTGTGCCGTACGCATCCCTACCACAAGTCAAATTTGAACTACAAAGGCTACAAGATCAAGGTGTTCTGGCTCCAGTAACGTACTCTGCCTGTGCAGCACCCATCGTTGTCGTGAAAAAGCCGAATGGATCCATCCGAATCTGCGCCGATTTTTCAACTAGTTTGAATGCCGTTTTGGAAACTCACCACTATCCATTACCGGTCGCGGATGATTTGTTTACAATGCTCAATGGTGGTAAATACTTCGCAAAGCTCAACCTAGCTGACGCTTATCTACCGATCGAAGTTGCACCTGATTCACGAGAACTGCTAACGATCAATACCCACAAAGGATTATTCCAGTATCAGCGTCTTCCTTTTGGTGTGAAGACTGCTCCAACCGTTTTCCAACAACGGATGGACACCATTATGTCTGGCATCCCAGGTGTGGCCGCATACCTGGACGATCTACTCATTGTCGGTTCCTCCGAAGAAGAACTCGATGGTTGCATCAACCAGACGTTGAAACGGATCGCTGAAAGTGGTTTACGCCTTCGTCTAGAGAAATGCCAGTTCTATATGAAATAAATAAAATACCTTGGTTTCATTTTCGATCAGAGTGGACGCCACCCTGACCCTGGCAACATACAATCAATGCAGCAGATGCCGGCTCCAAAAGATGTTGCATCCCTGCGATCATTCCTTGGTTTGATCAGTTATTACAGCGCATTCCTGCCATCACTCCACATTGTGCGTCCACCGCTCAATCGACTTCTTCAAAAAGATGTCCCATGGAATTGGTCAAGAGAATGCGAAACAGCTTTTATGAATCTAAAATCACTGTTAACATCAAACATGTTACTGACGCACTACGATTCCAAGCTGCCGATCGTCGTGGCAGCCGATGCCTCTGGATATGGTGCTGGTGCTGTAATTCTTCACAGATTTCCCGATGTAAACTAGAATGCGATCATGCATGCTTCACGATCATTGACTCCAGCCGAACGCAACTATGGTCAAATCGAAAAAGAAGCATTAGCTCTCATCTTCGCGGTCAAACGATTCCACAAGTTGATCTATGGTCGTCACTTTACGTTGCTTACCGACCACAAGCCTTTGATCTCGATATTCGGCTCGAGAAAAGGTATACCAGCACATTCTGCAAACCGGTTACAACGATGGTCCCTCATACTATTGGGATACGATTTCGATATACAATATCGCCGTTCCGAAGATTTGGTCAAGCGGACGCGCTGTCCCGCCTAATCCCGGTTCGAGATCAACCAGACGAGGATACAGTCATTGCATGCGTCTTCATCGAGCAAGCTATGCAGCGACAATTTGCGACGCAGTGCGGAGATTGCCTGTCAAAGCTGAGGACATTACACAATGTACGCAATCAGATAAAACTTTGTTGCAAGCAATCGCCTATACTCCCTGTGGTTGGCCGAAATTTACGCCTGTTGAGGGACTCTCGCAATTCTACCAAAGACGTGAATCCCATTCAATTATTGGCGAGTGCCTAATGTTCAGTGATCGCGTTGTTGTTCCAAAGAATCTACGCAACCATGTCCTTCGACAATTCCACAATGGGCATCCAGGCATTCAACGCATAAAAGCGATCGCTCGCAGTTTCGCTTATTGGCCTTGTATGGACGCAGATATCGATCTATTCGTCAAGTCATGCCGTCAATGTCAGCAGGCAGCCAAGATGCCTAACCGTGTACCAACTGCACCATAGCATACACTAGAAAAACCATGGCAAAAAATTCATATCGATTTCTCTGGCCCAATAAACAGTGTCATGTACATCGTTATGGTCGATTCTTATTCGAAATGGCCCGAAATCATCGAGATGCAATCTGCAACATCCAGCTACACGATCAGCGCCATGCGTCGTATGTTTAGTCAGCATAGATTGCCAGAAACTCTCGTGTCCGATAATGGCTCGCAATTCACCTCGGACGTTTTCGCCGAATTTTGCCGCCAGAACAATGTGTCACATCTACGGTCGCCGCCTTACCATCCTCAGTCAAATGGCCAGGCCGAACGCTTCGTCGACACATTCTGAAATCACGTGGGGAGGGGACATCTGTCGATAGTCTTCAACGTTTTCTGCTGGTTTACAGAACTACGCCGAACGATACGTTGCCCAGCCGCAAAACCCCCGCCGAAGCACTCATGGGCAGGAAGCTACGCACATTTAACAATGCTATGCTGCCCAAGTCAACCAATCTGCCGATCAATCAGAATCTACAGTCGTGCTTCGAACCAGGAACTGCCATCCACGTACGAGACTACAGAACATCAAGTCCACCGTGGATCGATGGTAACATCATCCGTCGCAGAGGCAGTGTAATGTTCGATGTCAAAGTTGGAAAGGGTGTCATGACACGACACAGAAATCAGTTACGCCTGAGATCCGCAACCTCCGATACGCTCGTCGAGATCCGGATACCACAGGACATACTGCATGAAACATTTAACCTTCCAACACCAAGTGATTCTATCACGACTGAAATACCGACTGACCTAAGTCTGCAACCACGTCGCTGGACAACCAGAAAAAGAAAACCCGTGAAACCGTTGCAGATCAATTCACGCCAGTCCCAGTAAAGAGAATCTCAAAAGGGGAGGTATTGAGGAACTATAATTATTTTCCTCAAAAACTCATTATAATTTAACTACCGTAAATACCCGCGTATAAGACGCACTTTTTTTCTTCATAAGTTGCCCTAAAAACCCAGGTGCGTCTTATCCATGGATACATTTATTATAAAATTATAATTTATGATTCTCGATTCTGATTGGTCCATTTTGTCAGCCATAATGTTTCAGTGTTTCCGTGTACACACGAGCGGCAGCCTAGTGGCTTTTTGGTCAGAGACGCTAAAGCTCTTTGACTGAACGCGTAGTGTTGGGTTTAGTTCGTCGCTTGTGACTAATAGCATAAAGGTTTTCAGTGTTGAACATTTTGTGTAAATAATTCTGGGGTTCTACTCGGGTAATACATAACATTATTAACGACGGAGGTTTTAATTTTTCTTCAAAAAATGGATCAGAGTGAATTACAAATTTTGCTCGAACAGCAAATAAAGTTGATGGAATTATTAGTTCAAAGTAAACTTCCAGCGATCAGCAATGCTCCGCCATCCGTCGATGGTATTGCTAATAGTATCCATGAAGTTAATTTCGATGCTGAGGCTAATGTCACGTTCGAGACGTGGTTCCGTAGGTATGAAGATTAATTCCGCGTAGATTTTGCCGCACAGGACGATGCGTAAAACGTTAGACTCCTACTTTGCAAACTTGGCGCCAGTGAACTTGATAAATATTGTAACTTTATCTTGCACAAAACCCACGAGATCGTTCCTTCATACAGACGCTCGAAACACTGAAACAACTATTTGGAGACAGGTCATCACTCCTTAACACACGTTATCGATGCCTGAAGCTAGTTATGCATGAATCCGACGATTTTTTAACACACGCGGGCATTGTTAACAGAGAGTGCGAGTGTTTTAAGCTTCGTTCACTAACGAATGATCAATTTAAATCGCTCATATTTATATGCAGTCTCCAGTCTTCCAGTTTCACAGATATCAGGGCCCGGCTCCTTATACTTGACGTGACGTGCGGTTGGATTAATTTTGACCTCCGATATTTTTGGATATAACTTTCTTGGTTTTCTCCGATCGGTTTTTTTTGATTTTGGATATCTACCGAAAGCTTGCTTACGTCGGATCTATTCATACAAAGAATCATCCATCGCGACGTGTATTCTTTGTGTAGTCAAACCGTGGATTTTTCTACAGTTTGTTCGTTTATTGGAATCGCTTTTGTGTTATTGCAAGCACAAATCAAGAAAACAACACTGGGAATAAGCGAGCAAGCGCAAAAGGAACAGATGTAATCGAATATACCTTTATGAAATTTCGATATCATAATCACATAATTTGGAAAAATAGGCTTAATTTATTGTCTGGATGTGCTCTGCGTATCAATCGCATAAATAGTTTTCACCATAACACCACCACGTGCAAACTGTATCCGAGTTAACCTTGAAACACTAAAACAAACATTAAAATCTGTAATTCAAAGAAATTTAATTTTCAAAATAATCGTATTTCCTTCTTTGATTAACTAAATCTATGCTTGAATACATTGAATCTGTAATTCAAAGTGTCAAAATAAACAATTTTATGGATGAAAATCTATGACGAGCCGCACCCAACTTCCCACTTTTTTTCTGTGAGAGTATGCAGTCAGTGGAAAACTCTTCCATTCACGCTTTTTGAGGTCGCTTCTCTCGGTTCATCCAAAGGTCTCCTCGATTCTCACCTCCATGAAATCTCCCACTCCCAAGACACAAGTACCCCGTAAACACTATTTTTTTTACAAACCCTATTGCATTTTCACCTCCAAAACTCACTAGCTCGTGGCAACGGTAAGTTCTCTTTCTGTGCCATTTGCATTTTCCTCACAACCCCGCTAACTCTGTCAGTTTCATTGCTCTTCCAGATCCCAGTATCGGAAGTCCGTATACACGCAGTTTCAACTGACCCTGTTCCGGAGGATGTGGTGGGTAGCTGTGTCCCGGGTTGACGCCCTACCTGTCTAAATGCCACCAAAATCCATTGATGGTGCAGGCTAAACGCGAATGAGGCCCGCTATAAGGCCTTGGAAACTCAAACATTTCTATCTTTGCTTTTTCGACCCACCGCTCTATCTATCCTGCGGTTTGTACAAGCTCTCAGCTTTTTTATACCGTAATAACTATTGAACTATTAAACTTCGCTGACTGCCTTAGCACTGAAGATATAAAATTTAGAACATGCAGCCCGCAGCGAAAAACTACAAAATCGGAAATCGCGGCCAACGTGTTAATGGTCTGAAAATCAACAAGCTTAACAGCCACCATTGGATGGTATAAATTGATAAATAATTTTATACACAAGATAAGGAATTAGAATAAGCAGTATTTAAATGTTAGGGAAACGAATAGTCAATCGTCAATAGTCAATAGTTTTATTATGGTTATAAAAGCTGATAGCTTGTGAGAAACCACTGCTGGGGAACTATCGCAATTCTACCAAAGACGTGAATCGCTTTCAATTATTGACGAGTGCCTAATGTTCAATGATCGCGTTGTTGTTCCAAAGAATCTACGCAATCGTTTCCTCCGACAATTCCACAATGGGCACCCATGCATTCAACGCATGAAGGTGATCGCTCGAAGTTTCGCTTATTGGCCTGGTACGGACGCAGATATTGATCTATTCGTCAAATCATGCCGTCACTGTCAGCAGGCAGCCAACATGCCAAACGGTGTACCAATTGCACCATGGCCTACGCCAGAAAAACCGTGGCAACGAATTCATGTCGATTTCGCTGGTCCAATGAACGGGGTCATGTACTTCGTCGTGGTCGATTCTTACTCGAAATGGCCCGAAATCATCGAGATGTCATCTGCAACATCTAGCAACACGATCAGCGCCATGCGCCGTTTGTTTAGTCAGCATGGTTTACCGGAAGCTCTCGTGTCCGATAATGGCTCACAATTCACCTCGGACGTTTTCGCCGAATTCTGCCGCCAGAACAATGTGTCACATCTACGGTCGCCGCCTTACCATCCTCAGTCAAATGGCCAGGCCGAACGCTTCGTCGACACATTCTGAAATCACGTGGGGAGGGGACATCTGTCGATAGTCTTCAACGTTTTCTGCTGGTTTACAGAACTACGCCGAACGATACGTTGCCCAGCCGCAAAACCCCCGCCGAAGCACTCATGGGCAGGAAGCTACGCACATTTAACAATGCTATGCTGCCCAAGTCAACCAATCTGCCGATCAATCAGAATCTACAGTCGTGCTTCGAACCAGGAACTGCCATCCACGTACGAGACTACAGAACATCAAGTCCACCGTGGATCGATGGTAACATCATCCGTCGCAGAGGCAGTGTAATGTTCGATGTCAAAGTTGGAAAGGGTGTCATGACACGACACAGAAATCAGTTACGGCTGAGATCCGCAACCCCCGATACGCTTTTTGAGATCCGGATACCACGGGGCATACTGCATGAAACATTCAACCTTCCAACACCAAGTGAATCTATCACGACTGAAATACCGACTGACCGAAGTCTGCAACCACGTCACTGGACAACCAGGAAAAGAAAACCCGTGAAACCGTTGCAGGTCAATCCACGCCATTCCCGGTATTGAGAATCTGAAAAGGGGAGGTTTTGAGGAACTATTATTATTTTCCTCAAAAACTCATTATAACTTATAACTACCGTAAATACCCGCGTATAAGACGCACTTTTTTTCGTCATAAGTTGCCCTAAAAACCCAGGTGCGTCTTATCCATGGATACATTTATTATAAAATTATAATTTATGATTCTCGATTCTGATTGGTCCATTTTGTCAGCCATAATGTTTCAGTGTTTCCGTGTACACACGAGCGGCAGCCTAGTGGCTTTTTGGTCAGAGACGCTAAAGCTCTTTGACTGAACGCGTAGTGTTGGGTTTAGTTCGTCGCTTGTGACTAATAGCATAAAGGTTTTCAGTGTTGAACATTTTGTGTAAATAATTCTGGGGTTCTACTCGGGTAATACATAACATTATTAACGACGGAGGTTTTAATTTTTCTTCAAAAAATGGATCAGAGTGAATTACAAATTTTGCTCGAACAGCAAATAAAGTTGATGGAATTATTAGTTCAAAGTAAACTTCCAGCGATCAGCAATGCTCCGCCATCCGTCGATGGTATTGCTAATAGTATCCATGAAGTTAATTTCGATGCTGAGGCTAATGTCACGTTCGAGACGTGGTTCCGTAGGTATGAAGATTAATTCCGCGTAGATTTTGCCGCACAGGACGATGCGTAAAACGTTAGACTCCTACTTTGCAAACTTGGCGCCAGTGAACTTGATAAATATTGTAACTTTATCTTGCACAAAACCCACGAGATCGTTCCTTCATACAGACGCTCGAAACACTGAAACAACTATTTGGAGACAGGTCATCACTCCTTAACACACGTTATCGATGCCTGAAGCTAGTTATGCATGAATCCGACGATTTTTTAACACACGCGGGCATTGTTAACAGAGAGTGCGAGTGTTTTAAGCTTCGTTCACTAACGAATGATCAATTTAAATCGCTCATATTTATATGCAGTCTCCAGTCTTCCAGTTTCACAGATATCAGGGCCCGGCTCCTTATACTTGACGTGACGTGCGGTTGGATTAATTTTGACCTCCGATATTTTTGGATATAACTTTCTTGGTTTTCATCCGATCGTTTTGATTTTTGGATATCTATCTGAAAGCTTGCTACGTCGGATCTATTCATACAAGAATCATCCATCTGCGACGTGTCGTTCTTTGTGTACGTCAACCGTGGATTTTTCTACAGTTTGTTCGTTTATTGGAATCGCTTTTGTGTTATTGCAAGCACAAATCAAGAAAAAAACACTGGGAATAAGCGAGCAAGCGCAAAAGGAACAGATGTAATCGAATATACCTTTATGAAATTTCGATATCATAATCACATAATTTGGAAAAATAGCCTTAATTTATTGTCTGGATGTGCTCTGCGTATCAATCGCATAAATAGTTTTCACCATAACACTACCACGTGCAAACTCTATCCGAGTTAACCTTGAAACACTAAAACAAACATTAAAATCTGTGATTCAAAGAAATTTAATTTTCAAAATAATCGTATTTCCTTTTTTGATTAAATCTATGCTTCAATAGATTGAATCTGTAATTAAAAGTGTCAAAATAAACAATTTTATGGATGAAAATCTATGACGAGCCGCACCCAACTTCCCACTTTTTTCTGTGAGAGTATGCAGTCAAAGGAAAACTCTTCCATGCACGCTTTTTGAGGTCGCTTCTCTCGGTTCATCCAAAGGTCTTCTCGATTCTCACCTCCATGAAATCTCCCACTCCCAAGACACAAGTACCCCGTAAACACTATTTTAATTTTTTTTGCAAACCCTATTGCATTTCCCCCCCAAAACTCACTAGCTCGTGGCAACGGTAAGTTCTCTTTCTGTGCCATTTGCATTTTCCTCACAACCCCGCTAACTCTTTGTCAGTTTCATTGCTCTTCCAGATCCCAGTATCGGAAGTCCGTATACACGCAGTTTCACCTGACCCTGTTCCGGAGGATGTGGTGGGTAGCTGTGTCCCGGGTTGACGCCCTACCTGTCCAAATGCCACAAAAATCCATTGATGGTGCAGGCTAAACGCGAATGAGGCCCGCTATAAGGCCTTGGAAACTCAAACATTTCTATCTTTGCTTTTTCGACCCACCGCTCTATCTATCCTGCGGTTTGTACAAGCTCTCAGCTTTTTTATACCGTAATAACTATTGAACTATTAAACTTCGCTGACTGCCTTAGCACTGAAGATATAAAATTTAGAACATGCAGCCCGCAGCGAAAAACTACAAAATCGGAAATCGCGGCCAACGTGTTAATGGTCTGAAAATCAACAAGCTTAACAGCCACCATTGGATGGTATAAATTGATAAATAATTTTATACACAAGATAAGGAATTAGAATAAGCAGTATTTAAATGTTAGGGAAACGAATAGTCAATCGTCAATAGTCAATAGTTTTATTATGGTTATAAAAGCTGATAGCTTGTGAGAAACCACTGCTGGGGAACTATCGCAATTCTACCAAAGACGTGAATCGCTTTCAATTATTGACGAGTGCCTAATGTTCAATGATCGCGTTGTTGTTCCAAAGAATCTACGCAATCGTTTCCTCCGACAATTCCACAATGGGCACCCATGCATTCAACGCATGAAGGTGATCGCTCGAAGTTTCGCTTATTGGCCTGGTACGGACGCAGATATTGATCTATTCGTCAAATCATGCCGTCACTGTCAGCAGGCAGCCA
Organism: Atriophallophorus winterbourni; assembly: GCA_013407085.1. Taxonomy (NCBI): domain Eukaryota; kingdom Metazoa; phylum Platyhelminthes; class Trematoda; order Plagiorchiida; family Microphallidae; genus Atriophallophorus; species Atriophallophorus winterbourni. Next base: position 2,681 of record JACCGJ010025720.1, on the reverse strand, counting down.
ACATGCCAAACGGTGTACCAATTGCACCATGGCCTACGCCAGAAAAACCGTGGCAACGAATTCATGTCGATTTCGCTGGTCCAATGAACGGGGTCATGTACTTCGTCGTGGTCGATTCTTACTCGAAATGGCCCGAAATCATCGAGATGTCATCTGCAACATCTAGCAACACGATCAGCGCCATGCGCCGTTTGTTTAGTCAGCATGGTTTACCGGAAGCTCTCGTGTCCGATAATGGCTCACAATTCACCTCGGACGTTTTCGCCGAATTCTGCCGCCAGAACAATGTGTCACATCTACGGTCGCCGCCTTACCATCCTCAGTCAAATGGCCAGGCCGAACGCTTCGTCGACACATTCTGAAATCACGTGGGGAGGGGACATCTGTCGATAGTCTTCAACGTTTTCTGCTGGTTTACAGAACTACGCCGAACGATACGTTGCCCAGCCGCAAAACCCCCGCCGAAGCACTCATGGGCAGGAAGCTACGCACATTTAACAATGCTATGCTGCCCAAGTCAACCAATCTGCCGATCAATCAGAATCTACAGTCGTGCTTCGAACCAGGAACTGCCATCCACGTACGAGACTACAGAACATCAAGTCCACCGTGGATCGATGGTAACATCATCCGTCACAGAGGCAGTGTAATGTTCGATGTCAAAGTTGGAAAGGGTGTCATGACACGACACAGAAATCAGTTACGGCTGAGATCCGCAACCTCCGATACGCTTTTTGAGATCCGGATACCACGGGGCATACTGCATGAAACATTCAACCTTCCAACACCAAGTGAATCTATCACGACTGAAATACCGACTGACCGAAGTCTGCAACCACGTCACTGGACAACCAGGAAAAGAAAACCCGTGAAACCGTTGCAGGTCAATCCACGCCATTCCCGGTATTGAGAATCTGAAAAGGGGAGGTTTTGAGGAACTATTATTATTTTCCTCAAAAACTCATTATAACTTATAACTACCGTAAATACCCGCGTATAAGACGCACTTTTTTTCGTCATAAGTTGCCCTAAAAACCCAGGTGCGTCTTATCCATGGATACATTTATTATAAAATTATAATTTATGATTCTCGATTCTGATTGGTCCATTTTGTCAGCCATAATGTTTCAGTGTTTCCGTGTACACACGAGCGGCAGCCTAGTGGCTTTTTGGTCAGAGACGCTAAAGCTCTTTGACTGAACGCGTAGTGTTGGGTTTAGTTCGTCGCTTGTGACTAATAGCATAAAGGTTTTCAGTGTTGAACATTTTGTGTAAATAATTCTGGGGTTCTACTCGGGTAATACATAACATTATTAACGACGGAGGTTTTAATTTTTCTTCAAAAAATGGATCAGAGTGAATTACAAATTTTGCTCGAACAGCAAATAAAGTTGATGGAATTATTAGTTCAAAGTAAACTTCCAGCGATCAGCAATGCTCCGCCATCCGTCGATGGTATTGCTAATAGTATCCATGAAGTTAATTTCGATGCTGAGGCTAATGTCACGTTCGAGACGTGGTTCCGTAGGTATGGAGATTAATTCCGCGTAGATTTTGCCGCACAGGACGATGCGTGAAACGTTAGACTCCTACTTTGCAAACTTGGCGCCAGTGAACTTGATAAATATTGTAACTTTATCTTGCACAAAACCCACGCGATCGTTCCTTCATACAGACGCTCGAAACACTGAAACAACTATTTGGAGACAGGTCATCACTCCTTAACACACGTTATCGATGCCTGAAGCTAGTTATGCATGAATCTGACGATTTTTTAACACACGCGGGCATTGTTAACAGAGAGTGCGAGTGTTTTAAGCTTCGTTCACTAACGGATGATCAATTTAAATCGCTCATATTTATATGCAGTCTCCAGTCTTCCAGTTTCACAGATATCAGGGCCCGGCTCCTTATACTTGACGTGACGTGCGGTTGGATTAATTTTGACCTCCGATATTTTTGGATATAACTTTCTTGGTTTTCATCCGATCGGTTTGATTTTTGGATATCTATCTGAAAGCTTGATACGTCGGATCTATTCATACAAGAATCATCCATCTGTGACGTGTCGTTCTTTGTGTACGTCAACCGTGGATTTTTCTACAGTTTGTTCGTTTATTGGAATCGCTTTTGTGTTTCTGCTGTTCGATTACCCCATTGGTGTTTATCACTGTCGGGAACTACTCGGAGAAATACACAACGTGATATCAAATTCACGCCAAAAATCTCAAAGGGAATCTGGAAAATTAGCAGCTAAATCGAGTGACGAAATTTTCCGACAACCCGTCATTTTCCGTCAACTCCGCCCAATACCACACAAACCAACCGCAGCCGTATCGATTTCTGTGCTCTGATTTGTACTTTCAGTTGACCCCGTTAACATGAAACAATCTGATGTTCGCGAAACGTGCGTCGTCTGCATGAAAGTCGTTAGTGGTAAGGTCAAATCTGTCACGTGTCTAAACTGTTCCCACAAATGCCACGCAAAATGCGACAAATCATTGACCTCGGATGCGCTATCGATCCTGATGGATGAAAACATGCCTGGTGTATGCTATGTGTGCAAAAGTTGTCGAGCTAAACCAAATGCAGATTTAACTGCTCGAACAAGTGTTGCGCAAAGCAACCTAGATGATCGGATGCTGAGCTTAGAGCTTATCATACAAAAGTTGAAGACATCG
>JACCGJ010025718.1:0-28875 GCA_013407085.1 Atriophallophorus winterbourni | reverse complement strand
GGCCAACATGCCATGGATTTCCAAGAATGAAATTATTTATTTATGTATTTCTATACAATAAGGATATTATATCGTCGTCGAAAAAAATTTCGGATGCTCGATTGGCTCGTTACCCGATTAATGTCCGGTGTAATCTGAACTGAACAGTCTAAAGGCTAACGTGACTCTTTCGAGGAGGCACAAAGTAAGGGGCCTAACATGGTTCATTATATGCGCCACCACGATCACGAGGATAGACAAAGCTAACTGGAACTTTATCCCCTAGAACTTTGAGGGGGATGTTTTTATCTGCGCATGACACGCCAAACCCTTCTCGGTCAATAATGCAACGAGTTCCTCCGGTTCTTCCGATTTGTATGTGAATGGAGGTCTTGTGGACATGGCCATAAGTGGCAGAATTTTAAAAGTCTAAAGCTAAGTTATGCAAGCACGCGATCCAAACAGGTGGTAATCAGTTGGAACTCGCTACCTCATGAGCTTTGTCTCGACCATCTGAACAGCTATTTAAGACCGGCTTGATTAAGAGAAACCCGTTCCGTTTTTCCCAGTCGCAGCTACAAATACTAGGACAGAATGACGGCCTGGAAAACACCTGACTTATAATAGCATACGACGAGGATACCAAAGAACAATGAACGAACTTTGGCAGTGGTGGGCGCTCCTTTGAAGCTTTCCACCGACAGAAATTCTGGACGCTCGATTGGCTTATCAGCCATTTATTGTCCTGTGCCAGCTGAACTGAACTGAAATTATTTATTGAGAGGCATGGTCCTGATCCCCTGAGTGATATAGTGACGATCCTCTGCCATTAGGACCTGCCTTGTAAGCAGGCAATACTTATGTTTATCGATGTGAAGAAGCTCAAACGGGATTGTATTTCTTCTGCTTTCGATCCAGGAGACGAAGAAGAAGAAGAAGCACAAGTGCTTGAACTGATATCAGTCTAGGCCTGGGCAACCTGACAGCATCTTAGCCCACATGCAGTCTATAAATGTGCGTCACTTTGCCTCGACTAGGCTAGTGATTTCATAAATCATACATTGTTCATACATTGCATTGCATTGTTTACTGAATAGATGACCTCTCACGGTGCTGGTGAAGAGAACCCATACCTCAATTTCCAGATATCCGGAAACAAGAAAATGTGAAACGTACGAACTGTATACTCAATATCGAAGTGCAGGATGCTCAACCGCATACCATCGAAGGAAATCTGGGCGCGTGATTGGCTTTTAGCTAGCTTCCTCTCTCTTCAACTTGATTTTGAACTTGACCCCCGAATCTGGGGTAAGCTTTTTCTTGATTTCTCCCACTAATTTCTATGCAAAATTAGGTAGTTCACCATTTTTGGCGTTGTTTGGTATGTGAGTAAATGCTAGAGTTCTGTTTGTTTTATAATACACAACTCTTCTTTAGCCGACCTCTCACCGTACTGGTGAAGAGAAATTTTTTATTTTTACAGCATCATTCATAACGAGGTGCTTCCTAAATACAACCCGGATAATCCGTTGGCGTCGCGATCGTCGTGGATATCCAAATCATATTGAAAAAACGCTTTGGCATTGGTGGTTGCTTCTCCGCAACTTTTCACCAGAAGAAATTCTAGACGCTCCATTGGCTCGTTAGCCACTTACTGTCCTGTGCAACTGAAATGAACTGAACTGAAGTATTCACACTTCAAGTATGTTCTTGAACTGACGCGGTACGTTCAAATTTGACGTGCTTTCTATTACTGTAGTAGACCATATTACTACAATAATGTCCCCAAGAACGTTGGAGAAAAGGCAGGTTGACTGGAAGATTTATAGCGGTAGCCAAAAAGGTACACGAAGGTACATGGTAGCAATCACGGAACACGAATCAACGGAAAGTGCGTTATCAAGGTCAATTGTTGTGTACAGTAAAACAATGGTGTTACACAGCCCCCTTCCAAGAAGTCTGGTCAGAGGAGACTTCTGATCAGGAATTGACAATTGAACTGGCCAAGTGGTGTCAGGTCGTTCCAGGCTAGAACATAGTTTCTCAGCAACCAGTAACTTCGAAGACAGCCAAGGCACTTGATTTGCGTGGGTCGATTGTCGGTGATGACCAGGGTAGGATACACAAAAACCGATCAGTACTAAGCCAAGTCACGTCTCACATGGAGTGAACGTGCTGCCGGAGCCGAATCACATGGGGTGGACGAGCTGCTAGCGGGAATCGCCCGTCTGGCATGGTCTTAGTATGAACCCAGTAGGAGCAGATGTAGGCACATCCGTAGGCTTGACAACAAAGAACCAGAAGCTTCGAAAACATAGTCCGTGCTGAGAAGTTCCTGCACCCCCAGGGTCGATGGCGAACGGCCTCGCCTGGAGAAAGCTGAGTGGCGTGTCATCGGGCTGGTGAGGACCTTGTCTGATAAATTTCGTGTTGGGCGGCGTGTGCTGATGGTAGGGGCTACCGGGTGGGATGGCGACAGGCGTCGGCGATCCGTGGGTGGCGCGTGCCACGATTTCCACAGCGGGAGGTACATGCGTACCGAGGGGATACACGAAGGTTGCGTGTATTCCAGGTTACCGGATAGAATGGCGACAAGCGTCGGCGATCCGGGGGTGGCGCGTGCCACGAGTTCCACTGCGGGAGGTGCATGTGTACCTGAGAAGTGTGAAGAAAAAACTCTCTGGTGCATGGGTTTATGGCCACGACCGAGTTATAGTGAAGAGGTACAAAAAACATGCACGGGATATACCAAGCGATAATAACGTGTTACATACCCGCTACATAATTGGCAAATGTGCCGTTCTGGCCCCATGCTCAAAGTGGAGATGGCGGGTTGTGGGTATATACTTGATGTATAAGCGGTTATTATCCCAAATGGCGTGGGTGCCATGACAGTGTCATGCTGCACGTACCCACTGGCTTTCGGCCATACTACTTTTTTCGTAACAAACGTAACGTGAGCACGAATGCCAGGATAGAAAAGATTGTGTATGGTGTGACTAATGCGCCGTCTAAAGGCAGACAGGGTAAGTAGTCGGAGAGTAGGAGAGTACCTACCCGACGATCCGTTGATTTATGTACGAGGGGCTTACAAGCAACAACAAAGTAAACTGTCTGCCCTGTAGATTGTGTTCTTACCCGACTTGTGAATTGATCAACAAGTGTAGTTATGTGATGCATATGACGTTTTTATGTAAAACGTGTCAAAGGATGTAAAAAAATATCCTGAAATAACGCCGATGTAAATCGGGAAAAGACGTACCGGGAAAAAAATCTCGAATTGTGCGTGGATATTGGGCTTACCAATAGTAGTACACGAATGATTCGTGCATCACGTCGGGCTCAACAATTTGTAGTAGACCAAGGATTACTACAATAATATCCCCAAGAACGTTGGATCAGCAATCAACTGTCAGTCTTAAACCTGACACAGCAGGCATACCTCCAGCTATATGCAAAATGGGTGGTAAAGACTTCAACTTCTCCTGCTTAACCTATTTAACGCATCTATTGAGTCTGGTACCTTTCCGGCAGAATGGAAACACTAAATTGTTATACCTAGATACAAATCTGGCTCAAAACACTTAGTTACTAACTACCGACCAATAAATCATACAGCCTTCTTATCAAGATTATTTGAAAAAATTGTAAAGATAGCTATGCTTGGATACCTGACACCTAGTTTCTTTTCTAAGGCACAGCACGGATTCCTTAACAAAGATCCTGCATTAATTGCCAGCTAGAATACTTAGACTGCATCACAAGTTCAATTGAAATTGGCTTTTCAGTTAAAGTTGTCTTCCTTGATATAACTAACGCTTTCGACACAGTACCACATAACCTATTACTATCTAAGCTAAGTTCATTTGGTATAGGTGGCAATCTTCATTCTTGGCTCACTTCTTTTCACACAGATCGCACATACTGTGTTGAGGTTAATGGTCACAGATCGCGCACCTTGCCGATTCCAAGTGGCGTGATACAAGGCAGTGTTTTAGGTCCATTACTTTTTCTCCTATACATAAATGATGTACATACAGTCGTCTCTCATAGTAAACTATTCTTGTTTGCAGATGACATGAAAGTAGTAATTTCCTTCCCATCTTCTGAAACACAAACGTACATTGCCAGACTAAACAAAGATTTGGATGCATTATTCAAATGGGGTAAAATTAATGGTCTCTCATTTTTTGTAGAAAAATCTAAGATCATGCCTTTAAGATGTACAATTCCTGATAACTCAATCCTTCTTAATGGTAATCCTATTCAAAATATCGATTGCACACGTGATCTTGGGTTCAAATATTCAGCATCGCTTACATTCAACGAGCATATACATCACGTGATCTCGAAGGCAAAGCAGAGTGGTAATATGATTCATAAGTTATTTACTCTCCCACAATGTAATTAGAACTTTATATACTTTTCACCATACCCCTCTTTGATAACTGTAATATAATATAAGGCAGTATAAAAAAACCGATACCATCCTTTTGGAAAAAGTACAACGGGTTAAATCATCGAACCCCGTACCTACTCTTAAAAGTTTGGAACGGGAGGTTATAGAGACTGACACTGGGAAAGCTGATGTGTTTGCATCGCAATACCAATCAGTTTACGCAATAGAGCCTGCCATATCCTGCAAACAAATATCGCCGACGGAAGTAATGGCCAATTTTGAGATCACGGCTGACATGGTGCGAATCCTCATCGAACATCTAAAGGTACAGACATCTCCAGGTCCTGATGGTATTCACCCTGCCATATTAAAACCTTTATCAAGGATCATCAGTTCACCTTTAGCCGCTTTATTCCAAATTTCAATCAATTCGGGACGTCTACCAGAGGATTGGAAAATGGGTATAGTAAAGCCGATGTTCAAAGGTGGGAGTTTATCAGACCCTGTAAATTACCGTCCTGTTACACTTACGTCTGTCGTAGGCAAATTGCTGGAACGGATTGTAAAGGATAAGATAGAACAGTATTTGCGCGAGACCCAACAATGCTCGAATGCCCAACACGGCTTCACGGAAGGCCGCTCATGTATCTCCAATCTACTGACCGCCCGAGAACATTGGTGCAGAAGCCTTGACGCTGGTGTGCCAGTTGATGTAGTCTTCATCGACTTCAGTAAAGCATTCGACCGTGTTCCACATCAGAGGCTTATTTGGAAACTAAGAATGTCTGGTATAGAGGCTTCTTTGCTTGCTTGGATTGAGGATTTTCTTATCGGAAGGCGAAGCCTCGTTGAAGTCAATGGGGCTAGATCTGCATCCTTTATCCCAACTTCTGGTGTACCACAAGGATCCGTTCTGGGGCCAACCTTGTTCAAACTCTATGTGAGTGACCTTCCCGGTATTCTGAACAGTGGTTGTCTCTTATTTGCAGATGATCTGAAGGTGTGGGCTTCTGTCACGACTGCCGCTGACGCTTCCCACTTGCAAAATGATTTGAATGAGCTTCGGAATTGGACTGACAGATGGATGCTCCCGATTAATGAAAAGAAGTGTGCTATCATGCACATCGGGAGCAACAACATGCGACATGCATATCGTTTGGAGGGCCATGGTATCAGGATAGTTGATGTAGAGCGAGATTTGGGGGTGATGGTAACTTCATCCCTCAAAACTGCGGAGGATACTGCCAGAAAGGTCGGCTCTGCCAGCCGCATGTGGTGGGCATTGAGACGATCCTTCTTAGAGATAAATCCCAAAGTTTTTCAAGTTCTGTATAGCTCTCACGTCAGACCAATATTAGAATTTGGGCTTCCGGTGAACTATCCGTTAACCAAAGGGGAGAAGGATCGTCTGGAGAAAGTCCAAAGGAGGGCTACCAAGTGCGTGAGGGGTATGTTTCGTATTCCCTATGACGACCGATTGCGGGAACTCAAACTTTTCCCACTGAAATATCGAAGAATGCGATATGATTTACTGGTCACGCGGAGAATCCTACTTGGATATTACGGAACGGAACTTCAACAATTCTTTTCGGTATCCACGGACTCCAGAACTAGAGGTCATTCGCTGAAGTTGCAGAAGCGCCGAACGGAACACCTGAAGCCATCGTTTACTCTGTCGACCAGAGTGGTCAATATTTGGAATGCACTCTCCGCTGATGCAATTGGGGCAGTCACCGAAGAGCAGTTTAAACGCATATTGGACGGTGAACTTCCCGCTATCCTGCGCGATTCGCCTACTCTTTCAGCTCAGTAACTCCTCGTGAGGAATCCACGCTGAGATAGCAGAGACCCGGGAGGTGAAGCGGCTCTCACGGACTGTAGTCCTCCTGCCGTCTATTCAGAAGAAGAAGAAGAAGAAGAAGAATATCTTCTGATAATATAGATATAAATTCGTCTATTCGCTTCCGACAAGGTTCTAGATATAATTTAAGAAATCAAGATAACTTAGTGGAATTACCTAGATCCTGTACGAAAGTAAGAAGTAACTTCTACCTAAATAAATACGCTAAACTCTGGAATATTCTTCCGAAAAACATAAGACTTTGTACCTCACTATGTGATTTTAAATCACATCTGAATTCATTTCTCACAGTTGAAAAATTAATGAAACTTCTCAACCTAGATGTCTCATTAGATGAACTATACAATCATGGCATTGCTGGATATTAACAGTGATATCAGTTTTTCAACTTTCATAGTGAACAGTTACTCCGTCCCTTAGTATTTATTTTCCAGATTACCTCTTTACATCCATATGAAGAATTCCGGTTCACAAACGAGTCAACACTGGGACGCCAAATCTTTTACGAATACCCATGAAAAGACACTCTCCATTCAGAACATATATTCGACAATAATAATGTGTTCCAACTGAACATTTTTGAAGAATCTCTCTCTTCGAGATTCCTCGCATCTTCGATGTTCCGGTCCATTGTTCTTCAATATTCTTCGTATCATTTTTCCCCTCACCCGATTTTCTTTTCATACAATAACTGCTCATATATTGAATTTCTGTAAAACTGATTGATTATCATTGACCTGGACCATTTTAACGAGCGAAAAATTATCTGCACGTATGACCTTGAAAATGTTAATAATTATTGTTCTTTTTTATGCTCTATGTATACAAACAACGTTCATAATTATCGATAATGCTTAGCATGCCTTGGAATTCCGAAAATAAAATATTTATTTATTTATTTATTTAAAAAAGAAACGCGTCAGCCTCCTTCTCTCAAAATATCATTCCGCACAGATAAGATGAAGGATAGAATACTCGAGATGTGGTATCAATGCCGAAATTTGCATCTCCTGAAATTCGTATTCGGGCTGTTTACGACATAAAAAGCACGAACACTATTTTTCCTGAAATGACTTTGCTACCAAGTCAATCAAATGCACCTGAGACAAAAAACGTGGAGCAGCCGACCAATTCTGGGTCGGCGAATCCACTACTATGAGCCCCGACTCACGCCGAGTCGGAAAAGTAGAAACGACTTCAACGCCTTAGCTGTACACTGTGAACCGCATTAAATTTATGCATACCAACCCTCAATATTTGCCAAACATATCACAACCTGGAACTAAAATTAGTCTTCCACATTGTCCATCATTGTTAACCCATAAAACCATAAACTGACTCCATATAGTTCATGGTGTACCCATTTCGAACGAAGTAGAATCCAGCAAACCTCTGCAACACGATTGCAGCGAATGTAGATTTTTACAAGAGATCCTAGATTTAAAGGATATAATAACGACTCATGTTTTGCGCCTTATGCCGAAAAAAGAAACGCATTAGCCTTCTTCTCTCAAAATATCATTCCGCACAGATAAGATGAAGGATAGAATACTCGAGATGTGGTATCAATGCCGAAATTTGCATCTCCTGAAATTCGTATTCGGGATGTATACGACATGAAAAGCACGAACACTATTGTTCCTGAAATGACTTTGCTACCAAGTCAATCAAATGCACCTGAGACAAAAAACGTGGAGCAGCCGACCAATTCTGGGTCGGCGAATCCACTACTATGAGCCCCGACTCACGCCGAGTCGGAAAAGTAGAAACGACCTCAACGCCTTAGCTGTACACTGTGAACCGCATTAAATTTATGCATACCAACCCTCAATATTTGCCAAACATATCACAACCTGGAACTAAAATTAGTCTTTCACATTGTCCATCATTGTTAACCCAAAAAACCATAAACTGCCTCTATACGAACGCGCAGTGTCTGAGAAGCAAAATACAGGATGTTGATACTGTATATATACAGCACTCACCGGACTTAGTTGCAATTACCGAAACATGGTTTGAACCTGATTTATCAGACAATAAATTGGCATTAATAGGAATGTCTCTTCTCTGCCATGACCGTACGGGACTCGGCGGTGGCGTAGCACTTTACTACAACCAACAGTTATCATGCAGAGAAATTAACGATATTGACCTACGTGTACAGGATACTCTGTGGTGCTCAATTGAGCTGACAACTGGAGCGCACTGCATTGTTGGCGTCATTTATCGGAAGTTGTGCGCAAGTGACGCGCACAATGTTGAGCTACTCCAGAAAATTCGACTTATGGTTACCAGATTTCAAACGCCACTCCTAGTTATGGGAGATTTGAACCTTCCAAACTTGATGAAGAGAAACGCTCTTTCGACGAATTTGCTCGACGATGCGTTTCAAGAACTGATCTTCGATGTTCCTTTTTATAACCACGTATTTGATAACACTAGATATAGAGAAGGTAACATGCTATTCGTCCTGGATCTCATACTAACTAGTGAGGAACACGCCGTCAAAAATCTCGGATAGGAAAGTCCATTGGGTTATAGCGACCACCTGGTCTTCTTATTCGAATATGTTTGTCAAGCCGAAGGAATGAATGACATCAACAAAACAAAACTACAACTGGTTATTGGAAGTCTTCACAATGCTCTGCGAACGATTTCTGACTGAAAACCAGACACCGCGGACGTGCATCGTTGTTGGGTGAACTTCATAGAAAAGCTGTGTGATGAAATAATACTACATTTCAGATGTAATAATAATAATATATATTCTTGGACATCCAAGGCATGCAATACATGATCAGTTTATCAAAAATTGAACAGCAAAAGAAAATAGTACAGTGCAAGTGACCGAAGTGAGCGGGATTTTTAAACATTTTTTCCGTTCAATAAGGGAAAAGAATATACAGTAGGTAAGAAAAATTTTCAATGTCTGATAGAAATAAAATTTTATTTAAATCATGTAAAGATTTACGAATGGCTAGGATGCAAGAAACAAATGGAGAACAGAAATGGAAGGTAATTATGGAAAAAGTGGTGCGAATTGTAATGAAGTTGCCATAAAAAATTGATAAATAAATTATATATGCATAAATTTACGTTTTTACTGAAAGGTTGGTTAAGAAGATTGAAAATAAAACATAAATCCATCGGAATAAGAAAATCTAAGAAATTGTGGGGTATGTGAAAGGGTGTGGCTAATAGCAGGGAGTAGACAGTGGGGTGCTGTGCTCCAATACTCTTGAAGAATTGTCGACGAATCGAACCAAAATTTGTTCACCAGCCGGATTTTCGTTATCTGCAGGAGAATGAATCGCATACGGAACAAATCTCGGGCGGATAAATTTCGAGCCAATTACAGTGATGGTTCGTTTTTCGAAGACACTGGAATATAATGAAAGATTTTCTCTTCACAAGCACGGTGAGAGATCATCAAAGTAAAATAGTACATCATTTGAGAAATAAGAATGTACATTGAAAAAACAATGTTTTTAGTTTTTTTACGTTTTCTTTTTTCATTTTTTGGTAGGTTTTTAATTTTCTGCACGTTATGATAAAAAATGAGACATTTCTAGGCCTCATGAGAAATAAAAGACAGTTATATACATTATGGTGTATAGTAAATGTTATCGAAGGCAATGTTGAGATTAATTAGTGTAAAAGCATTTCTAGGGTCCGGTAACCTGACACTTGAATGGCCAGTTATCCAGAGAATACTATCTGACCTCATGATATACTAATGTATGCAGATATATAAGCAGATAACGGTTAAGGATATGGTCATATGGTAAAAATGATTATAAAACGCACGTGCACGATGAAGATGTGTAGCACAATATCTAGGGTCCAGTAACCTGACACTTGAATGGCCAGTTATCCAGAGAATACTGTAGGAATTATTCTAAATTGATATAATTCCTTAATAATTCCAAAAGTAAGTTTATTTCCATGAACGTTTTCCATAATGATGCCGTGTGTCGTTTTGTTTTAATCAACTGAACACACACTTGCGCTTCCTACAGCGTGAACGTGTGATAATTTACCTGGTACCGAACCACTAATTAATTGTTTCAGAAGACTAACTATTACCCCGGACAGTGTCCTCCGAACATTGCTAAATCTCAACAGGAAAAAATCTCCCGGAGCTGACGAAATTACCCCGCTGATCCTCAAAAACTGTGCTTCTACTTTGTGTACGACCTTGACCTACTTGTTTAATCTCTCTTTAACCCAAAGTTTCGTTCCATGTGATTGGAAGAATGGCATCATTACCCCAATCTACAAATGAGGAAACCGTTCCGAAGTATCCAACTATAGACCAGTAACACTACTACCGGTGATATCTGAAGTAATGGAGCGCCTCGTTGCAAACAGCGTCACAAAACATCTGGAAGACAATTGCTTGCTCGCAGTCGAACAACACGGCTTCAGAAAAAGATACTCTTGCCTTTCAAACCTTCTGCTCTCCCTCGATGACTGGACACAAGCTGTAGACAAAGGTCTCACCATACACGCGTGTAATCTTGATATGTCCAAAGCATTCGATCGTGTCAACCACAGTCTGTTACTACAAAAAATGGAGCAATGTGACATCAAGGGTTCATTACTAGCCTGGTTTGAGGATTATCTCCGCGACCGTGTCATTCGTGTAAGGGTTGACAGTGCTTTATCACGACCCATTGCAGTAACGAGTAGGGTGCCGAAGGGATCAGTGCTTGGATCAATTCTTTTCCTGATCTATGTAAACGACTTACCGAAACTTGTTCGCAGCAAAAAGTTGTTATTTGCGGATGACATCAAGCTGTGGACACAAGTACGCACAACTGAAGATTGCAGACAGCTTCAGCTGGACCTTGAAGCCTTACAGAACTGGTCAGTTAGAAATGAACTACCTTTCAATTTCAGCAAATGCAAGGTATTGACTGTTGAAAGACAATTTGAGTTCTCTTACACCCTTGGTTTCCATATTCTTAAGAGCACTGACAAGGAGAAGGACTTGGGTGTGTGGGTGAGCAACACGTTGAAACCGTCGCATAACGCCACAGCTGTCTATGAAAAGACGTCGCGAGTACTGCTTCTTTTTAAACGCGTGTTCGGGAGTTTCACGAAGCAAACTGTTCATCGAATAATTAATACGTACTCGAGGCCAACCATGGAGTATGCGGTTCAGTCTTGGTCACTATGGCTACAGAAGGACATTAGCCTCTTGCAGAGAATATATCATCGGACCACCAAGCTCGTACGTGGTTTGAAACATAAACAATACGAAGATCGGATTACAAGCCTCAATCTCTTCGACTCTCGCTACCACCGTCTTAGAGGCGACTTAATTCTTATGTTCAATATACTGCATACCCACAACCATCCCCTGAATCAACTATTCACACGACTACCACCATGAACAAGCCGGAGTCATAACTATACAGTACTTATTCCCGACTCGAGGCTGAACTGTCGAAGGTATTTTTATTCTGTACGTGTATGTTTTACTTGGAACTCCCTACCCCGTAACGTTGCACATTCACCCAACTTGGATATATTCAAATCGAAACTTGGACAACTTCATGTCGACCAATCCAAACATTGAAACAATATATTCTGCATCATAAAGCTTTGAACCAATGCATCCAAGTAAACTATACATATTTACCCTATCAAAGCGGTTGAAAACAATTTCTGCTCTATGTATTTTTACGTGATTCCTGAACTAATCAGTAGGCAAACAAACCCCGTTTTACTACCCATGTTATTTGTAATTCGCATATTATTCTGTGGTTTTTGTAAAGCTTTGTGCTTTTTAGACCATTAAATTGAATTGAATTGAATTGACCCAGAATATTTCTCCCCTTTTCGGTAATTCACTGCTTGTTCCATCTACGACGAGCAATTATCCCGCTGAAGGAATAACACGGGTCAAATACATTGTTAGCAATAATCCGAGTGGACCACACAAGGATTTCGTAAGTCTGTTGTTGACACAGTGAATTCTTCTCTTGCATAAATATAATTATATATATTTATACATAATTTCATACGCTTATAATAATTCACAACACTTATAACAATTCTCATTAACGTAACGCTCGGCTTATCCGCTACAATACCATAAGACATCATGATATACTAATATGTGGAGAAAGATGTTGAATTAGATACCTGAGATCCCATGAGAGTATAGAATATCTGGAGAAGAGTTTATCTCAAGGATTTGGGATAGTGAGAGAACGGTAAGAGTTTCTACAAGCGTTTTTAGATTTTCCTGTAGATGTGCATATACGGAAATGAAGAGGAAGAGAATTCCAAAGTTGTGCATATCTAATTAAGAAGAAGTTACGTCTAACTTTAGCCTGACAGAAAGGGATATTCAATAGCCTTGTTCGATTACGCAGATCATATTGAATATAATCGCGAAAGCGCATGCCAGACTGAAGATTAACTCGCTGTTGAGTAATTATTCGGAAGAAAAGAAGCAGATTCAGACAAATTCTGCGTAGCCATAGTAGTTCAACACTCAGCAAATTACACCTTTCATGATAAGGCAAAGGGTTAGAATAACCCAAAGTTATTTTGGTGAAATTACGTTGAAGTTTCTCTAAGAGAAAAGAATCACGCCTCCCCATGTGGGAATATATGATGTTACAATAATCAAGAATTGGCAGGACCTTCATTTTATATAGTGCAATTTTACTTTCACGTAAGAGGAATTTATGGTTAATTAAACCAAAGTTTTGTCGTGCTCTCGTGAGGAGATGTCTTGCTTGTTCATTAAAGTTCAGAGAAGAGGAATACCTAAATCTGAGATCCCTAACTTCTCCAGAAGGAGTTATGGTTGAGCCATTTAATGTAAGTGTATCACAGTGGATTAGGCAGCGTAATCCCATAAAGTGTGTCTTAGGAGCCCAAAATTCTAATCCCCATTGTGCGCCCCAGATTGTGCCGAAGACAACGAAAAAACGATTTACCTTCACATTGAAAAGCCGCACAAGGAAGTGGATTAAGATACGCAACGATGCATGGAGAAACTATGTCCAGAATCCGATGCCATACAATTGGGAATCATATCGTCTGTTGAGGAACATGGTCACCTCTCTTATCACCGATGACAAGCAGTCTCACCAGGCAAGACTACTGACCATAATGGAGCGGAACCCCAAAGTCCTGTACCAGATTGTTACCACCACATCAAACATTAAGCCAAAAATCTCAGAACTACGCACACCTCATGGTCTAACTACGACTGTATCCGAGGCTGCCAAAGTTTTTGCAGGTTACTGCTGCAAAGTTTTCAGTCCTAAGGAATCAGTGCATCTTACACCGCATTCGATCAACTTCGGATGAAATACTTAACGAAATTTCAATAAACAATGAGTGTGCCATGCTCAGACTTCTTCGTTTGAATATCACAAAGTCACCAGGAGCAGATGGAATCACTCCTTTTATCCTCAAACAATGTGCATCCTCATTGTGTGGTCCACTCAGCACGTTATTCCAAATTTCGCTCGAAAATAGTATCGTTCCCGCGGAATGGAAATCTGGCATCATCACACCAATCTACAAGGGCGGAGTCGATCTGACGCTGCGAACTATAGACCAGTTACGTTGTTGCCAGTAATTTCTAAAGTGTTAGAGAGTTTAGTAGCGGAAAAGATCACCAATCACCTCGAAACCAATAGACTGCTTGCGACTGAACAGCACGGTTTCAGGAAATATCACTCATGTCTATCTAATCTCTTGCTCACCTTAAACGACTGGACTGAATGTGTGGACAATGGTTACTCCATCCACGCATGCTTTTTAGACATGTCAAAGGCTTTCGACCGCGTCAATCATAGTATTTTAATCCAGAAACTTGAATTGCACGGGATAACAGGAAAACTTCTTGCTTGGCTAGAAAACTATTTACGCGACAGGAGTGCCCAAGTCAGAGTTGACGGCGCCTTATCGAAATCATTTAAAATTACGAGCGGAGTGCCCCAGGGTTCGGTCCTCGGACCGATTTTGTTTTTGATCTACGCAAACGACATTCCCGAGCGTGTTAAATGCAAGGTTATGTTATTTGCAGACGATATCAAGCTTTGGAGAAGCATACGTACAAATGACGACTGTGAAATTTTGCAGAAGGATCTAAACACATTGCACGATTGGTCTCTGAGAAACAAACTACCCTTCAACTTCCAAAAGTGCAAGGTGTTAAACATTGGAAAGATCGTGAACTACATCTACACTCTTGGGTCCCACTAACTCGTCTGGACAACTGGAGAGAAGGATTTGGGTGTTTGGACCAGTTCAATTCTGAAGACTTCACTGCATTGCAAAGCGGTATACAAAAAGGCGTCACAAGTATTAGCGTTATTGAAACGAATTTTCGGCAGATTCTCAATTCAGTCAGTACCCCGTATCATGATCACCTATCTGAGACTAGCGATGGAGTACGCTGTTCAAGCTTGGTCACCCTGGATTCATGAAGACATCAATCTTCTGCAGTGTATTTACCACCGAACCACAAAGCTTGTACCCGGACTAGCTGCTAAACCATATGAAGAACGTTTGAGGAGTCTCAATCTTTTAGACTTTCGCTGTCGTCGACTAGGAGGTGACCTTATACTGATGTACAACATTATGCACGTCCCTAACCATCCCTTGTCCAAACTTTTCACACGCTCGCCACCCCGTGCCAGCCGGAAACATAAACTTACAGTGCTTATTCCTAATTCAAGACTGAACTGTCGAAGATATTCGTATTCTGTACGTGTAAACTTCATACGGAACACTCTTCGCTCCATTGTTACACACTCAGCCAACCTGGATATTTTTAAAGCTAATTTGGACAATTATATTCAACATTCATATTCAACAACCTTGCGAGGTATGTTCAACTTGGTTGTATTTTCTACGCTCCGATAAAATATCATTACGAATTTTCACTATTCCTTGAATTTGCAGTAAAATAGAATCACTATTTTACTATATTATCCATATTTTTGCTGACTAATTACGCTAGTGATAAAATCAGCTTGTATTTTTGGTAACTTTTCATTACTCACATTATTATCTGTCAGATATGAGTACTAGAAATTCCTGCATCAATGTCAAATGTGGCAAAATGTTGGCTAAGGGAATTGAGTGCCCAGCTTGCAAGAGTTGGCCTCATCCTAGCTGCTCACGTATACATAAATCTCACTATGGGATTTATGCGAAGACGCGCTGGTTGCAGTGGTACTGTAGCGGCTGTCATCAGGCTGCCACAGACGTCGCTTGTTTAAATCCAAGGAATAGTTGGACGTTGCCTTGCTCGTCAGATTCTGTACCCGCCCCAACGTTTGCATCTGTTGTGAGGGCTAGTACAAGTTCTGATACAATGGCTGGCACGGGCATAGCTGACAAATCTAGCCAGCTACGAGGTCCTATCAAGCAGGCTACCTCTTTTAAGGTGGTCAAATCTAAAAAGCGTGCTACCAAGAACGCCAAAAAACTGCATCCACATTGGACGCAGACCTAAATGGCCAGTTATCTCGTTCTCCAATGCGAGCTTCTACTAGCAGGGTAGGTACTGTAGCCGAGATTCCGAAGAGGCGTAGGAAGACAAATAAAGCTACTATCCAACGGAAGCAACATAAAAATGTTGCTGGATCACCCGCACTGTATCACATTATCCAGGAATTGAATGACTTGCGCAAGCAATTTGATACACTGCGTGGCACTCCTGCTCCAAAAACTAGAACACGAAATGTACTGGTTTTTAATCGAGCAGAGCCATTTATTGAGGAATCGAGGTCTAGAAAAGATTTAGATCGCAGATGTATCAGCGATCTTATCCGGATGGTAGGTCTGAGGCCTTCTACTCCAACAATGCGAATTCACCGTGTTGTAAAATGGAAGATGGATAATCGCTCTATGCCAATCCTGGTAGAATTCAAATACCAGGCGGATCGGGACGCTTTACTATCTAGGGCTGACCACATCGCCGGAGCAACTCTAGACAAACTGCAGGTTAAGCCGGGCAACCCTCCCTCCCGTATAAGACGATACTCTTCCGCTTCAAATAGGAGGAATCAGATTGTAAAGTCCTCTAATAACGACAAGCGGGGTTTCATAAAGCTAATAGATTCTAGTTAAGAAGTAAGATCCAATCGAAGGCACCGTTCATCCGAAAAGGATGGGGCTTCATTAGCTGCAGAAATCTTGGAAGCGTCCAAGGATGAGGTCTGTGGTCGTAGTATTATCCCTGTAATTCCACAGCTCGTGGTTAGCAACATGCAGTGTAAAGCTGGTGTTCAGGCCGCACCGGGTGACTCGGATATCGCAAGCAGCACGCTAAAAAACGTGCTGACTTCTCGGGTACTCCGCCCAAGAATCACACAGGACTAATTAAGAATAGATTACGTGACACTGCCGTCACAGTGCTACTTGGGAATGCATGTGGCATCCGAAACAAATGGTCTGAACTCTCCATCCTTGCACAAGAGTTGAGACCGCATGTAATTGCACTGACAGAAACCTGGCTCTCTGCATCTGATGACATTCCCAATATAGTTGGTAACAGCTATTCCGTGATCAAGAGTGATAGACCGGGTGCATTGCAAGGTGACAGTGTTGCTATTCTTCTCGTTATGCCTCCGTACCTCAGAGTTAAACGTTAAGCTTGGCACGCGCAAGTGCAACTTAGCTCCTGTCTAATTCACTCCTATAAGCGTTTATTTGATTCCCCATTCAGGAGTACAGGATATGTATAACTTGCTTGAGAATTTGAGTTCACTACGTGCGCTTTGGTCTCAGGTTCTTATGGTGGGTGATTTTAATCTACCACACTGTAAGGTTCAAAGTAGTTTGAAATTCTCCCTTTCCCAACATTTCTTTTTATTTTGAACCTAGTTACAAAACCTGAATTTTGTGAAATAGATTTTGCTTGTGTTTAATTTTCCTACAGTATTTTGATATAAAACTTTTCTTTTTGTAATTATTTCTGTTATTGTAAATCTTTTCTGTACACGCCTTCGGTCAATGTTTGTTTTAATTTATTGTTTCTGCCATTGTCGGTCATTGTTGCGGAATTTGGTTGCCATTTTGGGCTTCAGTATTTTGCTTGAATTTGGACGCTATTTTGAGTGTCATTTTTGATTGTCACAGAAAGTTTGGACGACATTTTGGTAAATCGATTCTTATTATTTTTATATCAGGTCGTCTTTTGTTTGAATTGAATTTGATTCTGGAGTATTTGGCTCCATTGTTGCTGTGACGTTCCTATACAATTAAGGTTTGTATAGTTATTTTTGTTGTAATTGTTGTTAATTACAGTACCGTAGAATATCCCAATCGTTGTTTTGAATTTATCGAAATAAGAAAGGGGTGGACTACGCGTAACTCACGTCACAGACAATACAGTACTTAATTTTGGGAGTACTTAATTTGGAATTTGATTCTTCTCGAACTTGGCGAGAAGTACTCAATTCGTGAATTGCATCAATTCGGTTTCTGTGCTCAAGTTGGATCGTTTCAATTGGATTCGCATCACAACTTGTCTTCTGACTGGTACAGTATTTGTCTCAACCGGAGAAAATACGCATTTTGGTTCGTTCAATTGAAGCTATATTGAGCAAAATTGGCGAAGAACTCCCCGATCGTCGTGACATTGAACATTTGACAGTCAATCCCTGTTCACAACTTTGGTGACGTCCCCTTTTTATTTATTTTTTGTCGTTTTGGAACATTGTTGTATATTTCATCTAGTATGCCTAAGATATCTTCTAAGATAGCTTCTAAGGAAAACGATGATGATAGAGATAGCATTGCGAGTTCTCAACAAGTGTTACAATTAAAGCGCGATTTAGATGCTGCTAGATCAACGATAGAGCGCTTGACAAAGGAACGACGAGGAGTCGCTGAAGAAGTAAACTTGATCGCCGGTACAAGTAGCAAAACTGAAGGGTTCGACTCGGCGGTAAGCTATTTGCAACCAGCGATGAACATGAGTATGGGATTGCCTAAAGTAGAATTATCCTACTTCGACGGTAATCCGATAGACTATTGGAAGTTCCTGAAACAGTTTGAATGTTACGTTGAGTCGAGGCTTATGGATCCAGGCCAGCGACTGTTGTATTTGATGTATTATTGTCGGGGCAAGGCTCGAAAAGCAATTGATGCATGTGTCATGCTACAACCCACTGAGGGTTATACGCGGGCAAAGATGATTTTGAAAGATTTGTTCGGACTACCACATGTAATTGCCAGGTCAACATTAGAGGAGTTGCTTGATGAAGCTAGAAGACTTTCCAACAAAGTCGATAGTTTGTCTGATTTGGCCATAAAAATGGAAAATTGCCAAATCACATTGAAGCAAATGAAGTGTGACGCTGATTTGAATTCAGTCACAACTTTGGAAGGATTAGTGAAATGCTTCCCTGTTGCGTTACAACAGCAGTGGGCTGACGCAGCGGATACAATGCTTGCTGACGGGTCAGAAGTTGATTTTGCCAGTCTGACCGAGTTCGTATCTCGGAGAGCAAGAATTGCCAGGAGCAGATTTGGCATGCTAATAGATAGAACATCTGTCTCTTCAAAGCCATCGGATAAACCAAGAATGCCAGAAGGAAGGAGGGTGTTAATGACTACAAGGGAACCGAGGCCAATGCTGGTTGAATGCTTTCAATGTAGAGGACCTCATAAGATAGAAGATTGTCCTGTTTATCAGGAGGCTGACGTAAAAGCCAGATGGAGTATGGCTAAGCAGCATGGAATATGTTACGTTTGCTTATGCCGGTCTCACAGGGCATTCGATTGCAAGGTTACGAAGACTTGTCCCGTTCAAGGTTGTAGTAGACGACACCATTCTTCGCTGCATTATGATCGTCCTAATGAGCAACTGAAAGTATAAACTGCAGTGCTACTGCTCTCAGTACAGCAGTAAGCTTAGGCTACCTGACAGTGAACATTGACACGACAGTTGAACTTGTTCCAGTCGTGGCTTTACTTGATAATGGCTCTGATACAACTTTGATCTCGCAGAGTTTTGTTGAGAAATTTTGTATGCCTAGTGCGCCAGTTGATGTGTCGATAGCAACACTTGGTCTACATCGAAACTTGAAAAGCTCGTTGTTAAGTTTCGATGTGCATTCGGTAGACGGGGATGAAATAATTCATGTAGCCGAAGCTTACACGGTTTCCAAGTTACCTGAAGCAGTGCTGAATTCCCCAAATATGATCAGCGCGAGGTATGCACATTTGAGAGATCTGAAGTTTTCAGAGAATGTGGGGAGAGAAATAACCTTGCTAATTGGCTGTAACGTACCGGAAGCGCATTGGGTGCTGGAACAACGTTTAAGTGGTCGAAAGCAGCCATTCGCTACCAAGACGTTACTTGGATGGGTGCTACAAGGACCAACTGATCGTTCGAGAGTTGTTAATCATGTAAGTGTTTTCACCGCACAAACACAAGATGTGCTCGACAAACTCACCAAGTTGTATGACGGAGAGTTCGCCGATCTTTGTGTGGAGGATACGACTCTCTCGCGTAATGATGGATCTGCGTTACGTATAGTTGAAAAATCCTTATTAGTTGACGGACATTTTCAGGTACCTCTTCCATGGAAGAAACCTGATATTCAATTGGATGATAATTATCAGTTAGCCTTAAAGAGGCTTAGCATGTTAAAACGTCGTTTTGAAAGAGATGGACAGTTGTATTTACGATATGTTGAAGTATTGCGACATCACTTCGAATCCGGACACATCGAGGATATTCCGGCTACTATTGAGCGTCCGACACGTGTTTGGTACTTGCCACATCACCCGGTACTGAATCCACGGAAACCGGAGAAGTGTAGAATTGTGTTTGATTGTGCTGCAAGGTATAACAACGTCTGCTTGAACGACATGTTGTTACAAGGTCCGAACCTGACAACGAACTTGGTTGAGGTCCTTCTACGTTTCCGGTTACACAAGTATGCGTTCGCGGCTGACATTAAAGAAATGTTTCTGCAAGTGGGTGTGCCACAGGCGGACCGAGACGCATTAAGACTGCTTTGGTGGTCGAATAACGACATCGCACATTAAAGCGTACCAGATGACAGTGCATCCATTTGGGGCCACTTCATCACCATTTTGTGCAACTTATGCGTTACGCAGAACGGTAGAACAGTTTGGACATAAGTTTGAAGACAGCATCAGTAAATATGTACTTACTAACTTCTATGTGGACGACTGCTTGATTTCGGTGCCATCTCGAGAAGAAGCAATAACAGTGATACGGCAGCTCAGTGAGTTATTGGAACTTGATGGGTTCAAATTGACGAAATGGCTATCAAACGACCAATTGTTGCTTGAGTCTATGCCGATACATGAACTGGCTCCTCAGGTGCGGGTGATAGGGGAGGACAAACCGTGTATCGAAAGAATGTTGGGAGTGATATGGAACGCATCTTATGATGAATTTACACTGGAGTTCAATATGCCTGATCGAGAATTGACGAGAAGAGGAATACTGTCCATGGTCAGCAGTCTGTACGATCCTCTTGGGTTGATGAGTCCATGGATTCTGCCCGGAAAGCATTTATTACAATGCATTTGCAGGAGAAAGTTGGGATGGGATGAAAGGATTCCTGATGATATTGTGTTGCTATTCGATAGATGGATATCATCCTTACGCTCTGCCAAGGAGCTTCGAGTACCTCGTTGCATTGGTGGGCATAACCAGCTTGATACGCAAATATATTTACATATATTTTGCGATGCATCTGAAATTGGTCACGGAGCAGTGGCATATGGTCATACCTTTGATAAAGGATTCGTTTTACCTGCACGTCTTTTATTTTCGAAGTCAAGAGTCAATCCTTTAAAAACGGTTTCTATTCCGAGACTTGAATTACAAGCTGCTGTGCTTGCAGTACGAATATATTTGCTATTGAAACGAACGTTTGGAAATCACATCAAGGATGTAAACTTTTGGACAGACTCAATGACGGTCCTGTATTATATACGTGATGAGTCATCTCGTTTCGCAACATTTGTAGCTAATAGGTTAACAATGATCCATGAACATACAATAACGACCCAATGGCGACACGTGCGAACAGAACTCAATCCGGCTGACATGACATCACGTGGCGTAACGGATATGGTAAAACGAGAATTTTGGTTGAACGGTCCAGACTTTTTACACGAGGAACCGGCGAAATGGCCAGCAACCATAATGCATGATGTTCCTGTGGAGAACGTTGAGGTTAAACGTACGACGTGTAATTTATCAGCATCGACTTCAGAAAATAAATTACTACATATGCTGCAGAGATTCTCCAGCTGGATGAAGTTAGTGCGCTCGATAGCCTGGTTGCTTCGTTTTATAGAATATATAAAAACGATGTTCGGAAATCGTGGAAATTCTTCCCTTTTACTTGGGTCATTGCGCGTCCGTGAGCTTCGTAATGCAGCGTCGAACATTGTAATACTAGTACAAGGGGATTGCTTCGGAATACAGAAGAATTGTGTTAATCGTAAATGTATTCCGAAATCATTACACAAATTACGACCATTCTCGGATTGTGGTATTCTTCACGTCGGAGGAAGGCTACGGAATTCGAACCTTAGTGAAGCCGGTAAACATCCTATTATATTGCCGAAAAGAAATCATATTACTGAATTGATTATTATTCATACGCACATTCTTGAAGGACATGCTGGTCCTATGCATACGTTGTGCATGTTGCGGGAAAGGTACTGGTTGATCGACGGATTATCCTCTGTAAAGCGTGCATTGAGCAAGTGTTTGGTATGTAAAAGACTGAACGCTACTAAACAAAACCAGTTAATGTCAGATTTACCTGCGGTTCAAGCGATTTCCGGTAGACACCCATTTGCTAACATTGGTCTCGATTACTTTGGTCCGTTCAATGTCAAACGTGGTCGATCAATAGAAAAGCGTTATGGATGTTTATTCACGTGTTTACAATGCCGAGCAGTGCATATTGAGGTCGCACACTCCTTGACAACCGATTCATTTATAATGGCTTTGTTTCGGTTCATCGCCCGTCGCGGTGCCCCAGAGAATATATATTCTGATAACGGAAAAAATTTTGTTGGTGCTAATAAATCGATTCGTGTTTGGATAAGGAATATCAATGATTCGGTCGCCGTCAAAAACCTTTCATCTCGAGGAATACAGTGGCATTTTAACCCACCATACGCAAGTCATAGAGGGGGAGTTTGGGAGCGTCTAATTCGATCGACAAGAAGAGCGCTGGCTGGCATGTGCATTGAACAAATTCCCTCGGAAGAGACTTTGTTGACAGCATTGATTGAAGTAGAGCGCATATTAAATAACAGGCCTTTAGTCCCTATCTCCTCAAGTGATATTGAGGCAGTTGCTCTACGCCCAAACGACTTATTGCTACAGCACAGCAATCTCAAGGTCCCAGTGAACATTGGGTTTGCAGAAAGAATGAGAATGAACTGGAAACAGGCCTTGTATTTAACAGATGTATTTTGGAAAAGATGGAAGCGAGAATATTTACCAATGTTACAAGAACGACAACGATGGATCAACACACGTCGCAATTTAATTCCCGGTGATGTAGTATTGGTTGTGTCTGAAGAATTGTCGAAAATGTCGTGGCCGCTTGGTATTATTGAGACAGCGGAAGTGAGTGATGATGGTTTGGTACGAACGGTCAGCATACGAACAAAGGATGGCGTGATCAGGCGTGATATTCGGAAAGTATGTTTGTTAGAAGGGTCCCAAGATGAGGTGGGTGACTTGGGTAAGGATCAGGACAACTCTTCTTTATAAGGCAAGAAGCAGCACCGGAGGATGTGGTGAGTCTGCGGCTTGCAACCGCATTCTCTATAAAAAGCTACTAATATCCAATGATGGTGATGTAATGTGGCGGAAGTGACTCGCCACTAAATAAAGTCATTTGCTGCTCCGAATTCGTTAGGGTATTCGTCGAACAATCGTTGTACAGTTGAGCCCTAGAAAGAATTTGGTCGGAGGTGTAAGGTTCAAAGTAGTTTGAAATTCTTCCTTTCCCTTCAACATTTCTTTTATTTTGAACCTAGTTACAAAACCTGAATTTTGTGTAATAGATTTTGCTTGTGTTTAATTTTCCTACAGTATTTTGATATAAAACTTTTCTTTTGTAATTATTTCTGTTATTGTAAATCTTTTCTGTACACGCCTTCGGTCAAATGTTTGTTTTAATTTATTGTTTCTGCCATTGTCGGTCATTGTTGCGGAATTTGGTTGCCATTTTGGGCTTCAGTATTTTGCTTGAATTTGGACGCTATTTTGAGTGTCATTTTGATTGTCACAGAAAGTTTGGACGACATTTTGGTAAATCGATTCTTCTTATTTTTATATCAGGTCGTCTTTTGTTTGAATTGAATTTGATTCTGGAGTATTTGGCTCCATTGTTGCTGTGACGTTCCTATACAATTAAGGTTTGTATAGTTATTTTTGTTGTAATTGTTGTTAATTACAGTACCGTAGAATATCCCAATCGTTGTTTTGAATTTATCGAAATAAGAAACGGGTGGACTACGCGTAACTCACGTCACAGACAATAAACACACATATCTTGGCCTAACCAGAGCTGATAAGCTGATAAGATGTTTGAGGACTTCATAGAATGGACCCACAGACATGCTATGAGCCAACATGTAACTGAGCCTACCAGGTTCCGGCATGGCTGTGAACCTTCGGTCCTGGATCTTGTTATATCTCCGAATTAGCAAATGGTTCGACAGATGCAATACCTTTCCCCAGTAGGGAAAAGTGATCACATCATGATTAGCTGCCAGCTACTTCTCGGGTATGACAAACCGCATCCGAAACTAAAGCGCAACTTCAATAGGGTAGACTGGAGTGTTGTCTTCAGAGGACGCAAGATCAGATTTGGTCCACAATCTCCTCCACTGGCTGCATGATATGGACATCATACCTGGCAGCTTATTCACACATTTGTGTCCACACGTGGCCCAAGACATGATGCGCACGTTGGGTGCACCGTACACCAGACGCAACAAGGCTTCCACCCGGTCGTGTGGTGGTCATAGCCAATCGAGCAACCGTGATAATAACTGAAATCCGCCGGACCCTTTGCGCATGGAAATAATTAGACAAAGTACTTATCAGACTACAATGGGCCTGGACAGTTATATAACTAATTAGCAACAGGACAGGGCTCGTGGGAAGCCAACGTAAGCAAAGCGTGGACTTTGAGGCACGCCTGGCCTTTGTACATGAGAAAGTGCCCAAAGCGTTTAGTGTGTATCGCTATGCCCACAAATCAAAGGCCCAAAATGCGATTGAACTAGGCAACCTTCACCTGGACAATGGGCGAGTCTCAACGAGATCATTCTGAAAAGGTATTCGCTTTTCTCGCACATTTTCGAGTCATGTTCAGAGGTCTCGGTCGCCAAACTGATTTCTCGAATATGCAAGTGGTCATAACTCGCACGGTTCCGGATAGCGGCTCCTAACCTCGATGAACTAATTTTTCACGATAATGAGTTTATTGTGCCGTTGCTCTCAGCAAAATGTAATCCCACATAAATTAGGCGGGCCCTGATGCTATTCACCCTCAAGTTAATAAGAACCTGACGCCTTTATTAGCACAACCGGTGGGTTGCCTCTTTAACGCATCCTTAAGGTATGGGTATATTCCCAGTGCTTGCAAGCAGGCTGATGTGATTCCTATACATAAAGGTGGCAGTCGATCTTCAGTTTGCAATTACAGACCTGTAAGCCTCACTATTATCCTTTGCAAAACCCTAGAGAGACTTATTAGGGATACAATCTGTAGCCACCTTGTCGCTGGGTCGTTGCTAAACTCTGCTCAGCATGGTTTTCTAAAAGGGAAGTGTTGCCTAACGAACCTATTATGTTTTCTTAATGAGGTCACTGGGAGGCTAGATAAAGGCCACCAGGTCGAAGTTTTCTACTTGGACTTTTGTGAGGCCTTTGACTCGGTAAACCACAGGTTGCTTGCAATGAAGATTGGACTATCAATGGCCCTCTAAAGAACTGGATCACAAACATCTTGAGCAATCGGTATTTTCACGTTCGCATGAGCAATATGTATTCCGCGAAAGCAAGAGTTGTTAGTGGAGTCCCGCAGGGTTCAGTACTAGGCCCACTACTCTTTCTTATCTTCATCGATGGTTTGGCAGCCTCGCCTCATCTCGAGCATTGCGTTCAAGCTTTGTCTCCTTACTTGGAAAAGGACATTGTCGCTTGAAGGTGTTCAGCGCCTAGCTGCTCGTATGATTAAAGGGCAATCTGGAAAGTCGTATGAACAACGACTGTTGAGTCTAGATCTCTTTTCGCTAAATAAAAGGCGACTACGTGGGGATCTGATCGAGACCTTTAAAATCGTTAAAGGCTTTAGTTCTATTGATCCGGCTGATATGTATGCTCTCGCGCCAGTAGTAGGTACTCGAGGCCATTAACTGAAACTGGCAAAGCAACATGTCAGGTCTAATGCACGTAAGCACTTCTTTAGCAAAAGGGTAGTGAATCACTGGAACTGTCTGCCCGAAGATGTAGTTTGTTCTTATTCAGTAACGTGCTTCAAATATAGACTAGACTCGATCTGGCGCTCTGTGTTTCCCAATTTTTATCCCTAATTTTATAATTGTTCTTCAATTTGTCGTTGGAACGCACTAATGTCTCTCCTCACCTATTAAGTGAGGGGAGTTTTTCTGTTGCATTCCCGCCAAAGTCATACCAGAAGAATATTGAACTTACTGTTCGAAGTGGTGAACGCTTTTTGGCTTACCACCGGAAGTATTCTGGACGCTCGATTGGCGACTCTGCCACATATCATCCTGTGCAAACTGAACTACTTGAGAGACAACCCAAATTTTATTACGATTTACACTACATGAGTTTCCCTGTTCTTCTTCTTTTTTATAGTATATACCTCATAACTCCATCCTATGGTTATTGTTAAGCTAAATGCTTTTCAGACCATTACAACTTTGAGTCAACTTTGAATCACTTTTATATATGCCCGTGCATGTTTTTAAAACCTCATCGCTTTAACTCAGTCGTGGCCTTCAACCCATACACCAGAAAGTTTTTCTTCTTTTAATTTCTCAGGTACATATGCATACACCTCCTACTATGGAAACCGTGGCAAACGCCATCCGCGGATAACCGACGCTTATCGCCATCCTACCCGGTATCCCTAACCATGAGAACACACCGTCTAGCTCGAAACCTATCAGGTAAGGTCCTTACCAGCCCGACTACACGCCACTCAGCTTTCTACAGGCGAGGCCGTTCGCCATCAACCCTGGGGGTGCAGAAAATTATCATAACGGACTATGTTTTCAAAGCTTCTGGTTCTTCGTTGTCAAGCCTACAGATGTGCTCAGATCTGCTCCTACTGGGTTCATACTAAGACCATGCCCGACTGGCTATTACCGCTAGCAGCACGTTCACCCCATGTGATTCGGCTCCGGCAGCACGTTCACTCTATGTGAGACGTAACTCGGCTTAGTACTTATCGGTTTTTAGTGTATCCTACCCTGGTCACCACCGATAATCGACTCATGCAGATCAAGTGACTTGGCTGACTTCGAAGTGACTGGTTGCTGAGTGACTATGTTCCAGCCTGGAACGCCCTGACACCGCTTGGCCAGTTTATTTGTCAATTCCTGGGCAGAAGTCTCCTCTGACCAGCCTTCTTGGAAGAACGCTATGTGACGACATTGTTTTACTTTACCTAACAATTGACCTTGATACACACTTCCCGTTGATTCGTGTTCCGTGATTGCTACCCTGTACCTTCGTGCACCTTTTGGCTACCGCGATAAACCTTCGTTCTCCTGTCCTTGTTCTCCTACATTCTTGGGGACATTATTATAGTTGTCAGTCTACTACACTCTCACGTCAAAAATGAGCAAAAGCAGAAGTCAATGATTAACGATCATGTTGTGATGAATAATATCGCACTATGACTTCCGGAGACAGGTTTGTTTTTTACAGCTAATAAGTATCCAATTCATACACATTTCGCAGAGAGCAAATTTCGAGTTACCGTTATGGCATTTTTCTGTAAACATTTTCGTTTGTATCATTCAATGTACACTTTTTGAATTGTACTCGGATTTTACGAATATAAATTTTCGTCCGCTCGGAGTTACTCTTCTCATCTCCTTTGATACCCGTACTGCGTGCTTGGAATTCTGACTGTGGATTGTGGAAAGATTGCTTGCCTGCTATAAAAATACCGCTCCATATTTCGGCCACACCTAATTCTTAAATTTACCGCGGTTGCTTCGGTGATAATACTTTGACCTCTGGACCGGAGTAGTCAATTGCCAAGCCTAGGAGAATCGCTTTCAATTCAATCAAAGAATTATAGTGAGTGGTTACCTTTTTACTTTTTACACACATACTGTAATTTCACGTAGCCTGAACCACCACAATTTTGGTGAGCCCGATTATTTTCGCTGTAGCATTTGTAGCGTATTTTCACATTTTTTTCATCAATATGGAGAGTATTCCACAGGCAGCACCTATCCCTGCAGATATTGGTTATTTATCACTTCCTGAGTTTGGCGTAGCAAACCCTAGATTATGGTGCGCTCAAGTAGAAGCTATTTTCGAAACTCGACGCATTACTAGCCGAAAAGCAATGTACTGTTACGTCATAGGGAAGTTTACCACACGCAGTCGCATCCGAAGTTGCTGATATCATATACAACAGACCTGCCGATAAACCGTATGATGTACTGAAATCAGCTTTGATATCGCGTAAAGCAACATCTGATGAGAAAAACTTACGCAAATTACTCTCGGGTATCGAACTAGGTGACAATACACCGTCGCAACTCCTTCGCCGAATGATCGAGTTACAGGGTACAACGCCAGTTGGCGAACCGATTTTAAAAGAATTGTGGCTGCAAAGACTACCCAGCGATGTTCGAAAAGCACTTTCGGTAGTAGAACATTACAAGTTAGATAAGCTTGCTGCTATCGCCGATCGAGTGTATAAAAATCATAAGCCAATCATTGCAGCAGTACAATCGCCTTATAAATCAACTCCTTCAACTTTAGAATCAGATATCTCCGAGTTGAACTCGCGACTCGACGAACTTTGCATGCACATACATACTTCACGAAATGATCGATCTCGGTCATCACAGTCCGAATGGACGATATTCACGAAGTTGGAGAAAAGGGCCAGGTCTTTGCTATTACCACCGCAGATTCGGTGACAACACAACGAAATTGCGTTTTCTGGTAGACACCGGTGCGGAACTCAGCGTCATCCCACCTAACGAAACCGAACGCAAGTGTCCGTCGGGATTGACCCTTCAGGCGGCCAACGGTACTCGGATAGCCACTTATGGTCATCGGTCCCTCGCGGTAGACCTGGGCTTGCGAAGATCGTTCCACTGAGTGTTCACCATTGCAGACGTGAAAACTCCGATTTTGGGTGCAGATTTTTTGTCTAATTTCAACCTCGCGATGGACATAAGCCAACAAAGGCTTATTGATAACACCACGAAGTTAAATTCAATGGGCAAATACCACTACACACCCATACAGTCTATTCGAGTTTTAACTTCACTTGTCACCCAGCCTTGTGAGGAACTCATAGTCCAGTTTCCAGGGATCTTCAAACCACAGTCATTCACA
>JACCGJ010025716.1:0-23799 GCA_013407085.1 Atriophallophorus winterbourni | reverse complement strand
AACGAACCCCCATTCTCACACTTTCAAGTGTGCGACTTGGACTTGACAACGAAAATCCATCGGCTTTACTAGCCCTTTCCCACGATTATTTGTGCCCTCCCTCATATGTTTACAATTTGTTGTTGTCATATAAATACAAAACCAAGATAATGGCCAAAAGCACTCAACGGGCACTTGGATCATGGACTCCCGATCAACGTTCCATTCCGGCACTGTTCTGTTTTCGTGAATTTTAGGTTAACAACAACACATCAATTGATAGATCGCAACGAGTGTTTCCGTTAAAACATCAACGCTTCATCATCATAACAGTAATCGATCTGATCAACATCAAATCGTTCATAAAAATAATGTAACCTGGCCTTGCTTGTAATGGTTCGGTAGACAAAAACAATGTTACTGAAGCTTATTGTGACACGAAAAAAAAAACAAACCCTAATCTTTCATGAAACGTTTTTAGTCGGTCTAAATATTTACGCACTGTGTCTCTATTGTCCGTGAAAAATGTTTGGGTTTTATTAAATCTTGTTTTGAAAAATATGGAAAATTTTAAACAAAATATGTTTCTTTCATATGCGACAAGGCTAAGCATATGGGAGGACTAGCTTTTATTAATTTATTCCTTAGTAATTCCACTTTCAACATGCAGCTAATCCGAAGTGCAATATGCCAAAAATTCAAAAAATAAAAACGCAAGCATATAAGTCGACAATCGCGGCATTGAAGTTTTATATATAGGGTAATATAACGTAGTTATTATTCGCCAGTTTCATCGATTGTAATGAATAATATAAATTCCTATTTTACAGTCAATGGGACTGGGCAATGATTCAGTTAGTGCTATTTCCCATTCTCGATTTGTTTTTCTATGAGCTTGGACGTTTGAGTGGGAACAACTTGCGCACGAACACTTCCTTTGCAGCATTGTGTAAAGCGTCATGTCCAAGTTGGGGAAAAGCCGAAAAAATTCTCGGCTGCGGAACGCAGATCACTCCGCCGGCGTCCAACTGATGCCGATCGACCGGGTACTGCATATCACTATGAGCGCTGCGGGTGATATTATCACTCCCAAATCGGACCGTGTAGTCATTTCCAAAGCAGCGGAGCATGAGTCCACCACGCGTTTGCGATGTACATCTATGGTCGACATCGATCGAAGGAGAACAAAAAGAGTTCTTCATTTTTCATGTTCAAAATCCAGTTACTAAGTCTTCATAATTAATTTCAACCCTGAATCTTTCTCTCCTTTTTAAATTTCTAATGGCATTTTGGGTTCTATTCGGGATATTAACATTTTCAACAATATTGTATTGTGCGGGTAAGGGTGATTTTTATGCGTTTAATTCCGAACGATTCATGTCCTATTTTTCTTGCAGCGTAACCAATGTTCGCTTATTTTTTGTATGCTGCGTACTTATGGACTTTTGATTCGCATCGATATCCACAACATGCCATAACATCTCTTGTGTAAGAAATTGGAATCAATTTGAAATTTGATTTTTGTATAAATGGACAGTGAAACACGAAACCAAATCAAATTGTCATATATGTATCATGCACGTATGGTATAAAACTGTATTCAACTGTATTGAACCGCAGAAACAAACAAAGAAATTTTTGACAAATTACTGCAATAATATTTAACACACATCACATTTTGTATTCCGCTAAACGCCTAACATGTTGACCAGCGGTTTGATTTGACACAATTGGAAAATGAATCACCATACAAATCTTGTGATTCATAGTTGGCGTCAACGCAGTAAGTGAGCTTCCGCTTTTTATCTCGGTATGACGTCTGTTAAATGAATCCTTAACTAGTTGAAACTCGTTTTTATGCGAATTTGATGAATTGATAAGTTTTAAACCTGTTTATGTATGTAACAGTTTATAGTGTCTAACATGCGGGAGACACTTAACATATAATATTGAGTTCAAAAGTATCTTATGTGAAGATACCGTACCGGTTTTCTCATATTTCATAGATGAACACGTGAAACAGTAAATAAAATCCTCATTATGGCCCTGTCACCAGCTTTTGAACACAGATACAACTGACAGCTAAAAAATGCCGATAATCTGTTAATTTATTCCTTTTACGTTGAGCACTGTTGAATAAATCTGTTCAGGCATTGGAATCGCTGTTTTTCACGAGTAGGATGTGCATTTGCAAAACGTCCTTCGACAATAAAACCGGGAAACTGAATTCAGTTGCACGCATGCTTCGCGCACACCATTAACAGAATTTGGAGAAGTGATTAATTTTCAAATTTATACATGAAAGTCACTGTTGCATAAGGTTCGTACAACGAACCACGATGTTCGAACACAGAATCTCATAGTGATTCCTGGTCAAGCAATCAAGGCGCTTATGGATGACTAAATTGATGTGTTGCTCACATCCTTTCGGGGTATGTGAAAACACATCACTTAGATTTTCATATCTAAATTAAGATGGTTCAACTGTGCTGGAGAATGTGTTATGAAATGAGACTGAGGCACATAGGATACCTGGTGGATGTGCATTCCGTCATTCTCTCTGTCCATCAAGAGAGGTCATATCCACAAAAATTATGTGAACCAGGGAATTGTTTGGATCCTCGTCACAGTCATCTGTTGTAGTAAAAATTGTACTTCAGAAATGTGTAATGTGGGGAGAGCGAACGTATAGCTAGTTAGCGATAAAGCCATCATTCATGGGCCCATCAAAAGAGTTCGGTCGTTTGAGATAGAAGATGCCGGAATAAAATCAATGCAACTATTTTTTATCAAAACATATCATGCGTCATTTTATAGTCATTTGATGTGTAGATTAGTGGATAATATAACCAAATAGCACACGTGGATTCTCATTTGCATGCATTTTCATCACACACACACGCACCAACTCACGACGTGTTTCGTGTTATTTCTACTCATCAGGTAGAGACAGTAGGATCAGAATCCACATGTGGGATTGAAATGCATGCAAACGAGCATTTTTATGATAATGGGTTTAAAACTATCTACATGTGTTTGGGCACATGTGATGGAACTGGTTCTTCGTGCCAGCCTTATCCAACAATGGCATACAAGCGCTCCTTGTTTACCATTCCTCCACCGTTTCAAGCGCATGCGGATCCTGATCTTACTGTCCCTACCTGCAGCATGAAGCAGGTCGTTGGGTGTGTGTGACGGAAATGCATGCAAATGAGCTTTTTGTGTAACGCTAACCAATTAAAAAATACATGCGTATTTTACCGAGTTATTCGCTTATTTTGAGTCTCGAAGGAACTATCCGAAAAGCAGTATGATGCAATATGTTCAAGTCTTTGAGAAGGTCTCTTTTCTCAGGATATTACCATACAGCGGGTGAGAAGTATCGTTGGCCGTGATATACATATGTCGATGTCATAAAATAAAATGCTGTTTGACGACACACATTCGCATGCATTTCATCAGGCACACTTCACGGCCAGTTTGCTTCTGTTCACACTCACCAGTAAAAATAGTATGATCAAATTTCGTGTGAATTTAAACAGACAATAATAGATTCAAAGGGACAGGGCTTCCACGAGTAAACTTTGAGGTAAACAAAGTCATTTGAAAGAAATGACGAAAACTTAGCATGGTTAACTATACGAATTCTGGAGTTATATGCAAGAGAAGATGGAGTGAGAAATAAGCTTTGGTTTAATGCCGAGAACGAAGAGAAAAGTTGTATTAAGAAAGCCGAGGAACATCATTGTATAAAGAATTTGGATGATAATTCTAAGAAATATTGATAGAAACGATAATTCTTAGATACTTAACATGTTTGTCTCTAGTAGAATCTGCAGACTTTCCTCTAGATAATATCGGAATTGTGCAAAATGTTTCATTTGACCTTAAAAACGTGCTACATTTGCAAGAAAATGTTTCAATTGAATGCCAATATACAATAGATTTCTCAAAACAAACCATGATGGTGAAATACAAAATTTCAAAATGATTTCTAGTCGTGCTTTCAGGGTGCTCAAAATTTACAAATTATTTGTCGTGCCCACATCCGTCTTACATTTTGGTCGATATTACGTTATTATCTGGTGCGAGTCATAATTATGGGTCTTCTTCTCTTATGCCATCTGTTATCTTCGGAGAGACGTGATTCTGAAATTTTTATTCATAGAACCTTCAAGAATTAGAGATTTATAATCCATTTAAAATATTATGTACATTATATTTAGTCATAGGTTATAAAAGGTAATACAGATTCATAACAAAAGTCATGATAATTTCAAATGCCACAAGCTCTATTGTTCACAAGTTTTTCTAGCCGCATCGTCCAATTAATCCGTTGAAGTGCGTCTGAATCTAGCGTTTATCTCTTGCATATACATTGTGAGCCTGTCAGATGGCCTTATTTGAGCAATTTACGTATATAATTATATATCAACGACACTTTTCAATCACGCCTTTATAATTCAACTTAATTGTAATTATCATAATTAGTCACTTTAAAAACTTGGTATCTCAACACCCTACCTAAAAGCAAGATCACACGCGTTCAATTCATAGGTGACGTCATAAATCATTTATATAAAAACAGAATTTCTTAATGATCATTTTTGTATTAATTTACAACTGTTGAAATGAGAAGTGCTATTCTCATACTCTTCTCACTCTTTACGTGTGCAAAGACATGGCAAGAAGGTGCGTGTTGATTAAACGTTCATCACTCTCAATCGTTTTAAAGTAAATTTAGAGACGTAGCAGTTGACATGTGCATTTTCTAACTATTTGAATGTTATAAATTGTAACGAGACTTTAGTGCGATTATTTTTACCGCGATATACTACCATCGATCTTGAATTTAGTTCTAGAGACAATAAACCACTTCAAGAATTATTAGATTAACAACATGTTTTTTCACATTTATTTAAAGAAACATTCGTTTAAGCGACATTGTGGAACTTTGTTGTTTTTAGAACACGTGGTATATTTTATTCGCAATTATAAATTCAAATAAAAATGAGAAAATTATATAAAACGAGTAGAGTATATCAAATGTAAGGCTCATGACGGATGTCTAATTTCGCGTTAATTGTCGCCAGGCAAGGAGACTCCACCGCATATTGAGGTAGGGAATTCTAAAGGAATATAGCATGAACAGCAAAAATGACTATCAATACGGGACCTCGAGACGTCAAGGGACAATTTATATCCCCCAGTCACTTTCACATCACAAATCAAGTAAGTGTCTCAACAAATGTTTTTTGGTAGACACAATTCTATAGATCAGAATAATCACGCATCGTATCCTCTTATAGACAAAGACCCCTAAACACAAACGTCGCAATCTTTCGTTGAACAGAATATTGCGTAAACCCATCAAAAACTTGCTGCTCTGTGATAGGTTTTATTTAAGAGAACAATGTATTTTCGCAGACAAGGAGCCCAGACGTCTAACGCATACTCCATAGTTGGGCGAAGATAGACGTTCATTATTCTTCGTAAGGTTAGCAGCGATTATCTTCCAAATGTTTATCGAAAGATACCTAACAAGCTAATGGCTTGTCGATACATCTATTCCATACTCCAAGAACGCTTACCAACGAGCTCCTTGCCAAGTTTTTAGTTACCAATCGATATTTCAGAGGAACGTTCTTGTCAAGTTGCAGCATAAGACTTTCCGTAAGTTGTGCCAAATCATTCATAGCCGCCCAATATGAAACGTTGATCAATGTTTAATAGTTTAATAATAGTAGTTAATCAATTGTGAAACGCGTTTCAGCTAACACAAATTTCATGTGTACCGTGCATGTACCATTGGATGACAGCTATAAAAATACAGATAATGCAATCAGAATTCAATTGAGATGTTTAGTTTATGTGGTAAACAAAATATAATTGTTTTTTCACTGTAAGATGATGTAAATGGAACAATTCCGATATTTCAACCTTGCTGAGGTAGCATCACAAATGTGGAAATATTTTATAATGCCATTAAAATGCTTGTGCGCAAATATTGTTATGGTATTGTAACTCGGAATACGTTATAAAGCGTCAAAATGCTAAATACGGTTACAGGATATGGATCAGGTATTCAATCGATCGAATTTGCGCTAAACATGAACAATGAGATACGTGCAACAGCAAATTGTTTCATCTAATTGAGTAGTTGCATTACAAGACACGCGTGCCAGTATGAGTAGATTTCAGCTTCCGTTTTTAGATCTGAAGACCGTTTTTAAATTGGGGTATATTCAGCGTCGAATGCCTTGTCTCAAAAGCTCATATGCAGAGTCTATCAGAAAATAATTTTCACGAATTCACTGTACTCAAGTGAAACAGACACTTCTGCAGGTTTCCGAAACGGTGGCTAAAGTTCCTTGACACTCGGATACGCAATGCAAGTATCCGTAAAATAAGTTTCGTCAGCGATGAATATAACAAAAACCAGGTTAACATACATAGAGTTTGCAGGTTGGACCAAGTATATAAAAATCTTTGTTTTTCACTACTTACTAGAAAAGACATCGTTATAAGGTTGGCAAAACTTTGACTTGACTCAAGCAGATGAATGATTTGACTGTTAATCTAGCTGCAGTTATGGTGAACCATCACCCAGGTTATGTGAATAAGCGATCACAATATAACTAGTCATTTATACTCCTACTGATATGTGACACGGAATGACACAATAAAAATCTTATGTCAACGTCAGTCTACTCGTTCACAATGCTAAATTTGACATGTTTTTGATTCGAGGTGTAGTCACCTCCTCCCAATATGTGTGTGTGTTTATCGAAGCTTCTACTAATTTAGTAGTATTTTTGGTAACTCCTTTCCAAACGTTTATAATTTTTAAATTATGTTAAGCACTTTGTACTTGATACCGATGTAATTCTGTTCATGATAAAATGACGCTGATGATGCGTTGATGGGATTTACCGGTGAACAGTTTCTAAATGTGTGAAGATGCACGTTTATTTAACCTTTCCTTTCTGTCCTTATTTAAATATCTCTAACACCCTCCAATCCTTGAATAGTCTTAAACTGCAGAGATGGAAAATAACACAATATTTCTAAAAATAATCTATGTGGCAAGAAATTATTATTTTGAAGATGACGTTCATATTATGTTGCATTTCCGTGAGTAGACCGCAGTACTCGGGAAACACTGAAAAGGATTTATTGTAAAAGAGCCATGACAATCAAGTATACTATCTTGGCGAATATTTTGTCTGGTATCCTTGGTTGTATAAAACCCCAATATTTCGACTTTTCTTGCATCGAAATATTGGAACTGAGGTCTGCGATTGTAATATTACTCCCAATTTCGGAACCTCATGCTTGACATATGAAAATCTAGAATGCAACGCTGGCTATTGTTTAGCCTGATGAATAGCAAGGTGGTTTGTTATTTCAAGCACTACCGATGTTATAAATATTACATCACATATAACCTGCTTTCGTTATCATCGATGGCCAATTTGCACATAAATTTCGTGAACAATATAATAATGCATCATTGACATAAACATGAATAAATAATTGTAATTAATTACATGATTTAATGATAATTTGAAATGAAAGTAGCTTCTCGTGTTATTTGTTTAAAGCGAACTTTCGCTAATTTGGAATCGTGGTAGAGGCGTTTCACCTACATAATCCCGCAAATAATCGTGCTTTGAGCGATTGGGTTGTTGATGAACTTTCTGCGTTTAGACTTAAAGCCAACGATTATTGTACTGAAGGTGAATCAGATACTCAATGGAAAACATTGTGGCGGCTGGGGTAGAGAGATGCCGGAGATGATTCCTTCAGTTCATTTAAGGTCAAAAAGTGTCAGGTGGCGAACTTACGGCCAATTATCACCAATCGGTTTCATCAGTCAAACATTAACCATGTCCTCCAAGCGTTGCACACACGCACATCGATTGTGCCTCGGTTCATCACAGAGGTCAACCCGTCCAACACTAGTTGCGTTAACCCACGAATCCCACACCACAAGGGCGTTTATCGCACACCAGACGAATTACGAAACACACGCCTATCTTATGTAGACAAAACAAACAATCACAACACTGATCCTCAACATGTCTGTCCCAGTTGTCACTTCGATTGGATTTGTCAGTCAATTTCGTGCCAGTCAGTACAACTCAAGCCCTCGCCACGCAGGGCTCGTTTGGGCGACATTGACGAATTGCATATCGTTCAATTGCGGCTGACATTGTCCATCTTCTTATACTTCCGAAGATGTCGCTTGAACCGTTCGAATGCAATCAACCCGAAACCCAAACTATTACGAGTTTGCAATTGTCGCCGTCGAGCTTTTTTGTAGCTTCCAGATCTTGCGTTGTGCCGAGGTGTGGAGTTCTGTATATCATTCGAGAGCTCGTGATTAGCAGTCACATGATTTTACCGCAATCACCAGGATTTAGAATAAGGGCATCGCACCGCAATACTCATCGAGATAGTCCCATTAAAGTACAATGAAACAATGCTTGTCCTTTCACGAATTATTAAATCGGAAATTCGGCTTTCTATTTCAGGCAACAAACTGACATGCTACAAATGTGAAAACTGCCCGAGGGTGAAGTGGGGGGAAACGTTTCAAGCATACGATTGCACTGCGTGTTATGTAAGCGGAAAACATCAGTGACGTGGCGGTTTTAATCTCGTATTTTTTGTTTATTAGAAACGCCTATTCAAGGAACACACGATTTGTTGTTGTTGGACTTCTTCGATCGATGTCTACCCTGGATCTACATCACAATCGCATGAATTTTTCATGTTCCACAGCTTTTGAATGACTAAACAGTCCGATTCGTAGGTGAAAATCTCTCCAGACACGATCACAGCGAAATGCAAGGGACACATTTTACATCAATAGTGAGGCGGTTCATCTCATCGTGGTCAGTAGAGTTGTGATTATTAAATGTGGTGATTGTTCCGGGCTATCACTGTTACTAAAATCATTAAATGTGGGCACTCTGAAGAATTGCTAATTGATTTACCGATTGTTTGTGAGAAATGTACTAGATTTGTGTTTCAAACATTCGTTTGTGTAAACATTTGTGCGGTTTACATGAAATATTCACACAAATATAAGGCGTAATGATTGTGTTCAGTCATTAGATTTAGTTGTTAATCGATACGGGCGACTAAAAAGTTTGATTGAATTTCGCTTGTAGAGATTTCACCCCTGATGAAAGAAGAAGAAGAAGAAGAAGAAGAAAGACTTTATTCGTGTTCACGAATTTTCATCAGATTTGTTAGAACAACCAGTTCAATCTATTTACTTTATCAAGAAATTTTGATGTTGGTTGTGAATTTTATGTGCGTAAATCACATTCAGACGAAATCTGAGTAGCGCATTCAAACAAAGAGCGAAGCGGTTCATATCGACATGATTTCACTAATGCGTAGAATGACGTTTATTGTATATGAAAAATAGTTTCGGTAATCATTGCTATAAAGCAGAACTTGTAATAACATGCATTTTAAAAGCTCGAACTAAGCGATACAAAATGATAAATTTTATTCAAGTCACTATTGGTACTACGTGCCAAGGTGTTTGAAATCCAGAATCACAAAGTGATTATTGGTCAACGCGTTCACAATGAAACATTCATTGTGGTGCTTACAGCCCCAGGTTTGTTTGACTGTTGGACGTCATTTAACAGTAATATTCAAGTATAAAATTGGTTTGCCACTTTTAAATTGATTAAAGACTCACTGAACGTAATTTAACAGTATCCACCTGATGACGGCAAATAGACAGAACGCTGTTGTAATAAATTTCATTCAGCTTAATTACGGATCTTAATTCACTACTTGCTGCAATCTTGTTCAAATCATTAAAAAAATGGTTTGTTTTTTTAACAGATGATGCTGAAAGAATTTGTTAATGGCACTATCATTATGGACCGAGGCTGCAGGGATAAGAGATGTGAAATCGAAGTTGTACATGGCAGTGGTTACAACGGAACGATTGAGTGCTGTGAAACAGACTTGTGCAACAATCGACCGTTTCGTAATCCTACGGTAAAGCCACCATTTCTACAAACTACGGCAACAACGGCAAAGCCATCTTCATCATCAAATTCGATTTCAAGCACCACTACGACCGTGTCTACGACAACCAAAGCACCTGTAGGGACAACGATTGTGAATCCTGGGCAAGGTATGTCAACCCATTTCATCAGTTTATCGCATTGTTCTGTTCGTCTTTCAATATCACAGTGTACCTTACTAGAATTAATAGGATAAATGCATTCTCTTTGTTATCTCATATATTTGGTCATTTAATCCGTATAAAATATGTTTAAATGAATATATTTGGATGTTTGATTCTAACGGCCTCATTCTCATTAACTTTAAAACTTTAAATATAAACACTAAGGGATTTCTTGATCATTTTAATTAAATAGCTTCGAATGCCACATGATTATTTCGAGGCGAGGCGGTTTCAAGGATTCAAGAATTTATGGTTAAAAAATTAATATTTTAAAACACCACAGGATTACTGTATGAATAAAACATCAAAAATACAATAGTGTAAAAGCAATAGAGAATATCAAATGTATGGCTCACGAATGATGTTCGTTTGCAAGTGCA
Source organism: Atriophallophorus winterbourni (assembly GCA_013407085.1). Taxonomy (NCBI): domain Eukaryota; kingdom Metazoa; phylum Platyhelminthes; class Trematoda; order Plagiorchiida; family Microphallidae; genus Atriophallophorus; species Atriophallophorus winterbourni. The sequence goes on along the minus strand of JACCGJ010025716.1, from coordinate 13,215 downwards.
AGTCCAATTTCGCTTTGAAAATCGCCAGACAAGGAGAGTCCACCACAAGGGGTAGGGAATTCCATGTACGTCGGAAAAATGGCGCGACAATCAACACGGGAACATGGAACGTAAAGGGATAAGGTATGTCCTCGCGTCACTTTCCTGTCACACAATCAAGTAAGTGTGTTAGTGGATGTCCTTTAGTAGCCAAAATTCTATATGTCAAAATAATGTCGCGTCGTATCCTCCTTTGGGTAAAGTCGCATAGACCCAGACGTCACAATATTTCGGTGTACGGAACATTGCGAAAACCCATCACTAACTTTGTTGCTCTATGATATATTTTATCGAAGAGAGCAATATCTTTTCGCAGCCAAGGAGCCCAGACCTTCACTGCATACTCCATCGTAGGGTGAAGGTAGACATGCATTATCCTTGGTAACGTTACCTGAGAGAATCTTCCAAATATTCTTCGAAAGATACCTAACAATCTGTTTGCCCGTCGATATATATATTCTGGCAGTGCACGGTGCTCTTCAGATTTCCGCTAATCTACACACCAAGATCTTTTTCTAACGAGCTCCATGCTAGGTTTTCAGTCCCCAATCGATATGTCCAAGAAACAATCTTGCCAAGATGGAGCATCTTACATTTCTGTATGTTGAATGACATGTCATTCATGGTTGCCCAATTCGACACGCTGTCCAAAACCATTTGAAGTTTCTCACAATCCTCTGCAGAACTAATTGGCGTCCAAATTTTCATATCATCCGCGAACAGGAACATTTTGGACGATATGAGGGGGCTAAATCGTTTATGTACGACAGAAAGGGGAGCGGGCCTAGCACAGATAGATGTGAGACTTCACTGGTGGTTTTGAACGTTTTGAATAGCACTCCGTTAACTTTAACTATGGGCGTCGCGATCTGATAGATAATTGCACAACCATGAGAGGAGTGGATCTCATATTCCTAAACGCATCAGTGTTTGAAGAAGCAAATGATGATTGACTCTGTCAAAAGCTTTCGAAATGTCTGGGGAACAATCATGTTAGAACGATTAGCTAAATTGGATTATTAAGCAAATTTTTGTTACAAAATCACGAATTTAAACTTTTCAAACAAAGAGTATTCTTTGCAATGCATGTCACATACACATTGAAGAATTTTTTTCAATACAACGTTACGTTTGTTCAACGAATCTCAATTCAGACTAATGCATGCGTATTCGTTGCTCGCTAGATCATTTTGTCACCTTGTTCTGAAATCAAATGTGCTAGATGTGGTTTCTGTCGCATATTCATATAACAGTTTGGTCTCTAAATTAGTGCTCTGTGGCGCAGCAATCAAGAGAATAAGTTTACGGAAATGAACACAATTTTACTGAAGATTTCCTCACGTTTGCCAGCATTATTACATCGAGAATTTGGACTTCTGTTTCAGGCAAAAAACTGACATGCTTCGAATGTGAAAACTGCCCGAAGGTGATGCTGAGAAAAACGTTTCAAGCTTACGATTGCACTGCGTGTTACGTAAGTAGAAAATATCTACAACGGTTTAATTTTAAAGTGTGATTACTCATTCCAAAATTTTTTGACTTATACAAAGTCACCTAGTTGTGATTTGCAGTAACCCAGGGGAGCTAATAATTCAAAATCATTGTTGAATAGGATTGACTAAGAAAATATTCTGTGGGGTGAATTATAAATCTGATTCGTTTCACACGCGGATTTAGAATGGGTAGATTAAATTCTGTCACATTGTGTTTACCACATCTATCCTGCGTGTTTGCTATCATCGTATGAACAGGAAAGAAATGGAGTGCGTTTTATCATGGTATCGTGTTGAAGTGTTCAACAAGGTTATAAATCAAAATCAATTGTGGAATGATCATTAATAACAAAAAAACTAGGAAACAACAAATCCACATGATATTTCAACGGAGGTTTGACGTCATGCATTTTAACAGATGAACTGGAAATTCCAATCCTATTCACCACACGATGTTTGGAGCATTTGGTAGTCTGGCAGTTTAAACTACTTGTAAATTTCACTCACAATAATTCTTCAATCTAATGGCAAAGCGATTCTTCACCGATAGGTGATTAGTAGATTCGCTTCAGGCGCCAAGGTATTATCACAGAAGTATCCGAAGTAAATCCGAGATATAATCACGCCTGAAATATGGTTCGGTTCATGTATAACAGGCAAACAATATTTCCCACAACAAGCTGTCATATTTCCAAGCGACCGACACGAAGATCAAACGAAATGTAAAGAGGATTTTTGATCTGCAGGAAATTTGTATTCCAATAATCCACCTAAAACGTCAAACAGTATACAGTGATCGAAACAAACAAAATTTGTACAGATAACAACTTAGTACCCCTCATAGTGTGTTGCGATCCATAAAAAGACGCTCTAATAAATCATTGTGTTGCAAAGTTATCAAACTTTGAACGGAAGTGGACCTTACGACCACAACGTGTTTGTTTGTTGGAGCTTGATTGCTTAAGATATGAAGGTGAAATTAGGTTAACACTGGAATCAGGAATACAGATGTTGTCATGCGAAGCGCATAAAGAATCGTGTAATCACTGTATGATTTCGGAAGTTTGATATTTTCGAGATTTTCGTTTGCTTCCGATACGACATCTACGTAGGTAACATCCAGATGATCACTACCAACCGTTTCTTGCGATCCATTAACTTCGATTACGAATTACTTAGGATTTTTAATAAGCAATATGTACGGACCAGTGTATGGTGGCTTAAGTGTTCGAATCACCTGTACGGCACGCACAAATACAAAAACATTGTTGGACAAATCATCCGAAATGTAAAAACGCTGAGCGTGTTGGCGAATTTGGATTTAATGAAGCGACGAAGGTTACGGACATACTGCTGAACTGTGTGATCTATTGATGAATTCGCTGCTTCAGGAATTCTGTAGTTAAATTGAATGTACTCCCGTACACCACTTTAGCGGAGGAACCACTCGGGTCTTCTTTCACACTGGTAGGAATACCTAGAGGCATAACTGGTAATGTCTTTGACCAACGATCTGAATTCCTATGACTCATAATTGCGGCTTTGAGCTAGCAGTGAAATATCTCGACTAAGAGGTTTAAATGTGGTTGGTAGTCTGTAGTCTGTATGTGCTTGGTACCGAGGGTTCGAATCAATTCCCGAAAAAACGTTGTTTGAAATTGGGAACCTCTGTCAATGCTTATAGTACTCGGTACACCAAAGTTGCAAATCCAATTCTAAACGAAAGCTTTCGCAACCGTTCCGGCAATGAAATCACGGATGGGCACTGCTAATTTCCAACTATTCAGACGATCGTCGCACGTCAATATGTACGGGCAAACGCTAGATATCGCTAATTGAGCGTCGATTTCTACGTGAACGTGATAAAGGTGCTCCGCAACGGGGGAAAACTTAGGGCATGACGTTGGACTTTGACATAGGAAAGAACACTTTGTCAAAAGTGGAATGTGTTTTTGCATTTCCGACGAATGATAACGAGAGCTAATTAGCTTCTAAGTAGCTTTTACTCCGGTATTCGATAATCCATGTAAGTGCATGAATAATGTACGTCTCAAATTTGAAGGACCAATTGGACGAGCCTTACCAGGAGACATATCACCACGAGATAAGAGTTGGAATTGAGTATCGGAATACGGTGGATTTTATCCGATTGTGATGTAACACCTTGATATAGCATGAGGTCAATTTACTGCGAACGAACCAAATGTTTCAAGTCGATTCCGGCCAGGTCGATGGAACTTTGCTGGATTCGAGATTAAGTATCCACAACTGTGTGTTGACAGACCGGAAAGGTATCGAATGTCGCTCATGAATTGGGAAATAGAATTTAACTGGTGCATCTTGCGAGGTGAATAACGATCTGATGTCAACGCGAGTATAAATATCAACGACTTGTGTTCGTTGCAGACCTTGAATTTTCGACCTTCAGGCAGATGCCATAAATGACGGATGGAATAATTTACGGCGAGCTGCTTTCAAACAAACGTGATATATTGTATTTGAGCCGGATGTAGTCGACATAAAAAGAAGGCTAGATGTCTGTTTATGTTCTCAACCATTTGTTAGCATGTTGCGCTCACCATCATGTTTAACACTTCTGGAACCAGCGAAAAGCGGTCATCTGCCTCTGTCGAATTATAGGTCAGTGTGGTTGCTTTTACCGAGAGCAGTTTTAAGTGTCGTACAAGCTTCGTTTGCTTCTGAGTTGATGGAAAATCCCGCTCTTTGGATCGAAGTAAATCTGTAAGAGGTGGATCTAACTTTGTGCAATGTATTATGAAGCTTCTGTAGTAAACGACGAGACCGAGAAGTGGACGCAGCTGACGGCTTGATCTTGGGCAAAGGTAGACACGTATTGCTGTAACTTTGGTTTTTCTGTACAAATTTTGTTTATTTTGATTACTGTACACCTTTTGACATTGTTTTAGTGATACGATCGATAGGTGAAAATACGGCATGATGAGATTATTCATCGCAGTCCCATTTTATGTGCGAAAATCACCTTCAGACGATATCTGTCTAACGCATTTAAACAAGAACGCGGCGGTTCATGTCGACATGTTTTGAATAATGCGTAGAATAAGTTTGTTTTATTTGAAATGTAGTTTCGGCAATCATTCTCATAAAGCAGAACTTGTAATGACTATCATTTTGAAAGCTCGAAATAAGTGGTACGAAATGATAAATTTTATTCAAGTCACTGTTGGTACTATGAACCAAGGTGTTTCAAATACAGAAACACAAAGTGATTCTCGGTCAACGTGTTCACATTTATTGTGGTGCTTACATCCCCAGGTTTTTTGACTGTTAGATGTCATTTAACAGTGATATTAAGGTATAAAATTTGTTTACCACTTTTAAAATGTTCAAAGACTCGCTGAACGTAGTTTTACATTTTCCACCTGATGATGGCAAATAGACAGAACCCGTGTATAATAGGTGTCATTCAGCGTAATTACGGATCGTGATTAACTATTTGCTACAATTTTGTTTAAATCAATGAAACTTTTTTGATCGTTTTAACAGATGATGCTGAAAGAATTTGTTAATGGCACTATCATTATGGACCGAGGTTGTAGACATACGAAATGTGAACTCGAAGTTGTACGTGGCAATGGTTACAACGGAACGATTGATTGTTGTGAAACAGACTTGTGCAACAATCGACCGTTTCGTAATCCTACGATAAAAGCTGTGGCGTCAACCAGTTTGAAACACACCACAACAACTGCAACCGCTTCGTCCTCCAATAAAGAAATCACCGGTCATCCTCCCTCTGATGTCTTCAAGTTACGCCTAGGAAGGAATAACCCAGGGACATTTGTTTTCGTTAACCTTGGAAATGTGCTACTCTCCATTACCATCGTTAATCTATTATCAAATACAGTTTAAAATGTTTTTGTGTCGCATGCATGTCGAAATTACCTCAATGAAATTGATACGCAATGGTTGTTTAGATGGACAACTAATACAATATTTGGGTTATATGGCTCTGTGTATACATTACAAACATATGCTTCAGACCCGAAATCTCCAAGCATATTTTTCAATGAGTTACTTTTGTTGAAACGATGCTGCATTTATACTTATTCACCACATTCATAAATCACTAGATATTGAATTCATCTACATTTATAAGAGCCTAGAGCGCTTGTCTAGGAATCACTTTGTAATTCTGTATTTGAACGTCGTGGTTCGTTGTACAAACCCCATTCAACAAACTGATGTGCAGGTATAACTTTGTTTACCATCCAATGTTACTGTCTCCACCTGACGACGGCAATCAGCCAGAAACCGGTAGTAGATTGTAGGTGCGGGTGATGTGAGCAACACACCAATTTTGGTCATCCATAAACGCCTTGAGTGATTGAACACGAATCACTATGTGATTCTGTGTTTGAACATCGTGGTTCGTTGTACGAACCCGATGTAACAGTGGCATTCAAGTATAACCCAGTTTAAAATTTATCCACTGTTTCAAGGCTCAGTGAATTTAATCTTACTGTCTCTACCTGATGACGGCAAACAGCCAGAAACTGGTAGTGGAGTGCAATTTCAGGGGATGTTAGCAACACATCACTTTGGTCATCCATAAACGCCTTGAGTTCTTGACCACGAATCACTATGTGATTCTGAGTTTGAACATCGTGGTTCATTGTACGAACCTGATGCAACAGTGGCATTCAAGTATAATCCAGTTTACCATTTATCCACTGTTTCAGGGCTCAGTGAACCTAATCTTACTGTCTCTACCTAATGTCGGCAAACCGCCAGAAACCGGTCGTTGTGAGTAATGGATGTGAATGTGAGCACAACAATATATTGGTGTTAGCAACACATTAGTCCTCTACATCTTTTTCATCTAGAGCCTATCATGTCTATCGCAAAACATCACAGAATTTGTCACTCCTAAAGAGAATTTTCGGTATGTTCTCAAAACAGACAATTCCTTGCATTTTAAATCCGTACATAAGGCCTACGATGGAATATGCAATTCAAGCATGGTCGCCATGGCCTAAAAAAGAAATTGCGACTTTGCAAAGAATATATCATCGAGCTACCAAATTGTCACCGGTCTCAGCCTGAAACCAGACAACCAACGAATCAAAACCATTAATTTATTTGATTATCCTCGTCGTCCTCTCCAGGGCGATTTGATTTTGGTTTACAATATTTTGAATACCGAAAATCACCCACTACAATGCTTATTGAATCTACGGAGCTCGCATAATGCAAGAGCTCACACATTTATTTTAACACTTCCTCACTCGGGACTCAACTGTAGACGACATTTTTTTCGTGCGATGTTGTTTTACTTGGAACAATCTGCCAAATGATGTTGTAAACTCATAAAATCAACAGATTTTCGAGAGACGTCTTGATGCCTTTTCAACCCTAAACCCGTGCATCGAAGAAAACTATACGTCTTAACGCCATGCATTTACGTTTGTCCTCCAACCAAACTTAAACAATTTCTGCTCTTTAGATTTTTACTTGATTCTTGAACTGCTCAGTACGCAACCGAATCCCATTTTTGCTTGTTTTAGTATTCGTAGTTCCCATATTATTCTGTTTTTTTTGAAAAGCTATATGCTTTTAAAACCATTAAAATTGAAATGAGTTGAATTGAATTGAGTCACGAAAATTGTTTGACGTTGACGGTTAGAAAATGCAAGAACACGCTTTCGCTTTTCATATATGACCACATAAGACATATGTGAATAAAATTGATAATGATAACACACATAATAGTAATACACAAAATAACTATATTTAATATTCAGGATGCAAGATTTATGCTGAAAGAACCAACCAACCAACTGAGAAACATCATTGTTTATACGTATAGAATTTTAATAAAACCTACTTTCCTATTTTGACCCACGGGGCTCGCTACGAGTGTACTTATAATTCCAAGTTGTTTTAAAGTTCGAAAATGTCAGTTGTAAATGCTTATGTAAATGAAAGCAAACACAGTTATATTCAACATAAAATTTCGTAACTTTTCTTGGAGAAGCATTTCATGTGGTGCAGGCAATTTGTTAGGGTAATCTGTCCATAGGATGCATACCGGCATGAATAATCTTCCGAAAACAGCGTAAGCGGCAGTATGACCTTTAAAGAGTGAGATTCGGACTGCTTGTCTTGAGACTGGAACCATTAATGAATACGTGCTGGAGAGGCTGTGAAGCCATGTGAATAAGCCATCCTATATCTGAATCTGACCACCTCGGATGCGCATGCGCTCTAGCTCGCTTGATCTGAATTTTATCTCATCATCGGTGCATGTCTACTAGTCTACCTAAAAGTCAAACCGTCAAACATCATTTCCCACTTTTTATGATCCGGGCATCTGTCTGACATTTCTTTTTAAATGCTCAAGCGTGTGCCGCTTAAATCGGAGTGCATTATTGTGGTGTGGTTAATGTTTCTTATAATTGCGACTACTCATCAGTACCAAATCCTTTGAAATATTCACAAAGTTGTTCACGATCTAAACAATGAAAGAACCAGACTAAAGCTTCACGCCTTGTTGAGTTCATCAGCAGCGCAATTCTTCTATCTTGTGCGAGGATCGAACCATTAAACATAACAATTATAGCCCCACATATTGTATCGCTTGACTACCGTCCACCTTCTACCTTCAAGCGATTAGCGTCTCTAATGTAATACGGATGCGCTAGCAATGATTTTCAATCATTCTATCATCACGCTAACACATTTCGCGAATGACACTAGTCAATAATGTCTAACATTCGGACAGCTTCATCTGAATATTATTCAATAACAGCGTGTTTGTGCAATTATTGCATATTCATCGACGGTTTTCCTTGTGAATGATCGAATCTTTGCTGTGGATAAAATATTCTAATCCGTCACACTTGTGATTTTATTTCCCGAAGTGAAGGGAAATTTATTGATCTCGTTGTGTTAACTATATGACGAATTTATTCGGGTGACCGTTTATTGAGACCTTTGGATTCCAGATCTCTGCACTTGGACGTGGAGAATCCAAATAAAATTAAACATAAATGCTCATTTGTATGCATTTTCATCACACACAGACACACACACACACTCCACGACCGGTTTGCACTCATCAGGTAGGAACAGTATGATCAGGATGCACATGCGCTGAAACATAATTTACCATTAAACCCTAGTTATCATAGCAATTTTTCAACGGCAAAAATTGTATTTCAAATCCTAATTTCATTTCATTAATACTGTTTTTATTTAAAATGTAAGGATTCAAACGAAAGGCAGTTTAAACGCAAACGCTCATCAAATCGCTATTCTGGCAAATTTGGCTGAGTTCACATTCAAGATTAAAGATTCAAGAATTTATGGTCACAACAAGCACATGGCTTCACAATTACCACGTCATAGTAAATTTTCGTTCTGGAAAAGGTATAAAATAAACCTGTATTGTCAAGTATAGTCCAGTTGAATTACTTACCATGAGTCAATACGCAGGTGTCGTTAAATCGTTATGCAACAAATAAGTATCCAAATTTCGAATGAACGTTTCGACGCTGGGAGCAATGACAAGAGTTTCGGCGAGGGCATTCCAAAGGAAAGAGGCAAGTACACAATAAAAATATGGGCGACAGCTGATACGGGAGTGGGGTATTTGTAGTGTCGCTGAGTGGCTGCGTGTATGTCGTGACACACGGTCTTCGAATAAATGTTTTAAAAGATGATGTGGGGTATTTGATATTTTGTATGTTAGAATCACATCACTTCGAAGGCTTCTTTGAAGGGGAGTAGGGAGTCTCGGTTTTTGCAATCGTTCCTCGTACACTATTTTCCGGAAACCAATTACGAGTTTGGTTGCACGATGGTATATTTTATCAAGCAATAATATATCCGTTTTTAACTTGCTCTTGACCGTTCACTTTGGAGGCATTGTGTAAAGCGTCGTCTGCAAGCTGGGGAGGAGCAGATACAGCTCTTGGCTGCTGAACGCAGACCACGCCGCCGGCGTGTAACTGACGCCCTACAACAGAGTTCTGACTATCGTTGCAAGCGCTGCGGGAGAGATTGTTCCTCCAGAATCGGACTGTTTAGTCATTCAAAATGCTGTAAAACATGAAAACATCATGCGATTGTGATGTACATCCATGGTCGACATCGACCGAAGGAGGCCAACAATATATCCTTTTTTAACCACGGAGTCCAAGCTTGTGATGCATGCTGCATGGTTGGAATTAAGTAGGCTTACATATTGGTGGACAACGTTCCAGGCAAGAAAGTTCTGAAAATCCGTTGAAGCATACCTAGAAGCTTGGAATCACGCTTGTAGATGACCACACAATGCAGGCTGTTCTTCAGACTGCCGCATACCCAGACTCCAAGATCCCTTTCCGACTCGGTCCAGCTCAAAATCAACTGCCCAAAGTGATATTGGTACTGGAATGACTTACCAATTTGCAACACCTTGCATTGCTGTTGTCTCGGAAGTAAGGATTACATCCAAAACGGACGGTAACTCTGATCCTCTTCTGTGAGTAAAGTCGGACACATGGTTATGCAGTGGAATCATGTCGATCAGCTCACGGAAATTATGATCAGGTGTGCGTAGAGGATGATCTGATCTGTTAAAAATATTAGGAAGGCTGAAGTCCCCCATGACCAGTACTTGGGAGCTTCGCATCTCTCCGGCATAGTGTAGAGCCTCTAATAACCTGTCGTTTTGAGCATCCGTTGAAGACGGAGGGCGATATTTTATTCTAATGATACAGTCGTCATGTGACTCCTGTGAAAGGCTACACCAGAGGGTATCTTCTGATTGGGATCGTGAATCTTTATGCACCGAAGACGTTCGTGACACTATAGAGCCAAACCACCACCTTTTCGAGGACGATCGTTCCGTAATAGTATCATGTTTGGGATCGACAGTTCGCTTTCATTCATATAAGATTGAAAATTCGTGTACTCGAATAAAGCCATTTTTCTTCTTCTTTCTTCTTCTTCTTCTTCAAGCGAGGTTTAGCAATATGAGCTGAAGTTGAGTGGCGAGTTAGACGAGTCACTTTTTCTGCGATTACATGTTCAATTTGCATTAGGTGACAAAGTTGAGTCTATTTCTCGACGTTGTGTTTCTATTTGCTATCAAACAAGCTTTCTTGGGACTCGCTAACGTTAGTACATATCACGCTAAGCGCGTATAAATAGTTCTTTTTGCGTACCGGAAAGTCAGATTTTTTCGAATTTGGGGCTTGACTTTGTGAGTCGGGTACAGCAGTTTTGGAGTGTACAGCTGAGGTCGACCGTAAGAGCATATCCCTGAAAGACTTTCCTAGATCAGTGGTCGTTTTAACCGATTCCAAAACGGGATTATATGCACCTCGAGCGCTTTGTGATTCTGTATTTGAACATCGTGGTTGTTTGTAAGAACCCTATATAACAGTGGCATACAAGTTTAACTTTGTTTACCGCTTTTCCACTGTTTCAAGTCTCACTGAACCTGATCTTACTGTCTCAACCTCATGACAGCAAACAGCCAGAAACCGGTAGTGGTGTGTAAGGGATGGGGATGTGAGCACCACAATACAGTGGGATTAACCATGTTTTTTTTTCTTTTTTGGCACACCAATAGCCTTAGACTCAGATTCCTTTAGTGATGGCTCCGAAATCGTTGTATTGATGTGATGGTCTACATCAGTGATCATTTGAGTGCTCACATGATTTGTCAATATTTCCTCCACAAGTCGAAGGCCTAACTCGAAACTAGCCATTCTATTTTCTAATTTGGCTTCAAAAGTATCGGAACCGTGAAGGATTTTGCACTGTAACGAAGGCAGACAGCAGGCGCCTGAAACCTTTTCATTATTTATTAATACTATCGAATCAGGGGCGAAAGTACGGTTACAGTTACCGTGGATTTTACCCATACACAGAAAACACGTTATGACTTTACTCGCTATGGGACTCACTGGTTGTTCACACGCTTTGCACGTGACCTCGGGACAATTTTGCGTGTCGAGATTCGTCCTATCAGCTGGGCCGGCCGTGACCAATGTTGCGTTCGCACTGAGGTCAAGTTGGTTGCATGTCGCTGTCACAGCTTAATCGATCGATTTTTTCAGTACGTTGGATCTCGTGATGCGGTCAAACGTGTTAGTAGCATGAAGTGGGTTGTTCGGCTGAGTGGTGGGCGTTTGGTCGACAGGTCGACGTGGCTGCTTCGGAACTCGTGATTTCGTCATTTTGCAAATAATCCTCGATAACTCGTTAACCACACAAGGTAATATACAGAAACAAGTATCAAAATGCGTATCTCGACGCGATGTTTGCAATGATAGCAAAAATCATAGAATAGTTAGCGATGGGATAAAGTTTGTGCGCGCGATCAAACTGAGATATTTACGCCGATGTGGTAACTTTGCTGTTAATCAGTTGAAAAGAGCAAAACAAATAAATTCCGATAGATATGATGGAAAGTAGCTCAGTATTTTTGGAATGGGATAAATCCGCGCAGATTCGGCGAAGATATGACAAGAAGTGTCAGAACAAAAAAATGCGACTACGCAGCACAACCACTATATATATATATCCAAAATCAATGTCACGTATTGTCACTTAATTTGTCTGGACGATATGAATGTTGGCCAAGGTACGATTGATCCTGAACCAGTCGTTATTGGACGCATAATATGGGTCTAGGCATTTTTATTCCGAGTTTAATTTGTGTGACGAACTAGAATAGACAACCATGCCAGCCAGTATGTATTTCATGTAATCATGATAATAATTCAATCAAATTTATTGACGAACACATTTTCGCTGTGTGTCTAATAAACTTATTTGTAACGAATGACGGATGTGGATGTTCATCCTGCATTCCCATTCAGTTGCAATACTCTAAAACCCACAAAATGGGAAAACATATCATAGAATATTGTTAAGGATTTTTATCAAATGCAAATACATACTGGTGTATGTCAAATTTTTCAAACTGTCTGCAGTTTCAGATTGCACCACATGAGTGGTGGTTAACGTGGTCTAAAATTGCAAATTGCAAACAGAATAGTGGTATTTGCGGCGGTTCAACCGGCGAGGCTGCTGATACGATTTACACGGGTAACCGCGTAGTTGTTAGTTGTGAGATGAGATATAACGAATGTCTGCAAGGATAAGTTGTTTGATTCTGTACTGTCCTTAATGAAATTTGGTGTTCCTCGTTGTCCATCCTATTGGGTTGGGTGCTGTGCCAGAATTCTGATTCGGTTTTGTATGGATGATTAGCGAGCCCAAGAAAGCGATCTGTCGCTCTTCGTTGTGCAGTTTTTAAAAGCCGAATAATTTTCCGCCAAACATCCAATCCATCAATGACATATTCGCTTTGGAGAGAAAAACAGGTTGAATCAACTTGCACTTGATATTGGTGTAAACCACGTGATCTTCTGAAGAGACCTATATTGCTTCCAATTTACTGTCTCCACTTCGAAACTAAAGTGTGTTTCTAAGTCAGACTAAATAATCACACTCAAGTATTTATCGAAGAAGACGGTTCGAATAACAATTATTTTTTTATCTGACTGTGAAGCGTTAATTAGCGGTATTTTGTGATATTTAGTAGCATTTTGTTATCTTGGGGTCAGGTATGAATAATGTCAAGATTTCGTTGCAGTTTGTGTAAGGCAGAACTAGAATCTATCCTTACAACATCGCATAGTCA
>JACCGJ010025715.1:0-18372 GCA_013407085.1 Atriophallophorus winterbourni | reverse complement strand
GTCGTAACCGTAATAAATGTGTAAACCAATGATGTTCTCTTGCGCAGTGTGATAACTAAAGTTTGAAGGTGATGAAAAAGGAAACACATTTTCAGGACAAGGATTTGGAAATTACTTTTTGCTTGCCAGGTGTAAGATTCATTATAAATTTGATTTAAAAGACTTCATTCCAAACATGTTCAGTCAGTAATGATCAAAAGATGCATAAACGGACAGCAAAGTACACATTGGTGGTGTACTAATGACTGTAGGACGGATAAAAAATAATCAGGGATGCCATCGGTTTTATAAGGACTTCAATTTCAATTAGATTTGTGTACACTTTAAACCTTCAACATAAAATATTTAACGAGGTTGTATTATTGATCGGCTATATCCGCATTGTAGATATGTCGTGCTATCCGTGAAAACGTACAAATCATCAATTCTCCATAATCGAACATCGTTGAACGATGTGCCTCGGGGATACCATGAAAAAGCTTTTGACTACCGCAATATTGGTAGAAATCTTAGTTCACCACGGCAGCGCTTCGTCCACACCAAACACTCATTCAACCCAATTCTCTATCCGAGATTTTCGCCGATGTTGTTCGCGCGGAAAAGAAATCGCGTGGTCCAGAAATGACCGAAAGGTTGGCCACGAACTCTGTCAAACATCAACGAATGTAACCAATGTAAGTTTTGCCTGAAACTCACTAGCTAGTTTTTGTTTAAGTGAATTCTATAGCAAGCATTTCCGTGATATTTGCATGCCTCGGATCGATGCAGAACTCTGCATGTGATGCTTATATATTCATAAAGCTAGATGATACCTTTACAGATTGAACCTGAATGAAGTGAATGAGCAATTGTAATCAAATTTTGTTGTGAATTTTGTCGCAGAACGCCGTTTTTTCTGGCTATGATTTTCACATTAATTGGATGTTGTCAGACTCCTTCGTTAGATGTTGACCATGTATGCACATCACAATCGCATGATTTTTTCATGTTCCACAACTTTTCAAATGACTAAACATTCCGATTCGGGAGCAAAAATCTCTCCAGCAGCGCTTGCAACGATATGTCGTACACAGTTGATCGGCGTCAAGTGCACTCCGGCGGCGTGATCTGCGTTTACAAGTTAAGAGCTGTATCTGCCACTCCTCAGCTTGCAGACGACGCTTCACACAAGACGCCCAATGTGAGCGGTCAACAGCAAGTTCCTCTCAACTCGCAGGGTCAATGTCATGAGCTTTCATATCATTGAGCTCATCAAGAGTAGGAGGAGTATCTAGATGTTCAATGGTTGGCGACCGCTCAACATTTTCAAGTACATGTGGTGAAACTGTACTGTAACTAGAGTAGAGAGAGGAGAATGGCTCTACCCATCTTTCAATCTGCTGAGTTTTCTCGACAATCGGGTTACTTAATGGGAGCCGTTTTGAGTTTGTTTGGACCAATGGCTCTCTTGATACCATCATACATACCGTGAAAATATCCAGCATCCGCAGCTTTTTGGTTAATGAGGCCAATATGAGTCCAATAGTCATTTGCACATCGTCTTGAAGTCTTTTGGACCTTATTTCTAGCTGCTCTTAGAAGTCGTAGGATTTCAACTGTTGGCATTCCTTTGAACCGTAATAATGCTGACCGTTTCTCGTCCAACACAACAGTCAACTCAGAAGCTTGTGCTTCGAAACAGTCGCTCGTTCGAGTTTTCTTGGTACCGTTAGTGGAGAGTGCAACTCGACATGTGCAGCTTTTTAGCGATTCCCAGTTATTTGAAGCCGATTCGTGTGGGGTTGTCTTGTTGAACTCGGCTGTGAAGGTTTTTGCAAATCGCGCAGCTTGATTAGGTTAGCACATGCAAGTGACGTCTATCTTTGGATTAGCGTGCAAATTGGCGCTGTGAAATCTCGTCTAAAGAAACTTCACTTTTAAACAAACCAGCGAATGTTCAATGTCACAGTCTGCGATTTGATTTGATCTGGTGAGGAGTATACAGGCGTCTCAGAGAGCGTCGGTGCATTAACGTTGACCAATGTAAAGGCACCAGTAATGCACTTCACATTTAGAATCCAAATACGTTCGCTCCCGCTGCTACTCAGTTCTGCTGTTTTTAGTAGGGTATTTCGCATGGCAAACCCAACTCCATGCAGTCAAAGGCTCATCAGAACCCCTTCCTTTCCAAAAAATGTGTAATCCTCTTCTGTTATGCATACCAGTGTCTGGTAATAGCATTTTTGCATGGCAGCCACATTGACATACAGCCTTTTCAGCTTATTGTTAATCACAGCTGATTTTCTTAAGACTCTGATATTCGAGACGTCGTCATGTAATCCTGGGAGCACGGGTCGGCCGTTCCAGGTTCCCAATTTCAGAACTAACCTTTGTTGTTTAGTAATTCGTTTCACAGGTGCGGAAAAATACAGTCTGCTTGTCGGTTGATTCCTAATCCCATGCACTCAATGAGGATAGCAGACCGTGGCGAGAGGACGCCTCATTGTTTAGGGGCTGCCGAGCTTGAGGCGGACAGTAGCCGCCCAATGAGACCTGAAAATCTCTTCCAAGGTCGTAAGTATCCACAGGCACTGAGCTTTACACCACTTGAGTCATAGCTTTCAACCGATATCTGCTACTTCCCGTGTTAATATTCGCAGAATGGAGTGTCCTCTCCATTGTTGCGTTAAGATGTACGATAGGGCAGTTCAATATGGAAGAACTATCGGTTGCCTACGTAGCAAGCGCTCCCTCTCCTCGACACCAAGGGAACTAAAGGAACAGCTAGACGGATACATTTGGACAACGATGCCGTCACAGGAGTTGGCAGGACAAAGTTGAATACAACTTCGGACTGCGTAACGGGACTCAGGCTACGAAGTTTTCCTCTAGTTTGACTCCCGAATCCTTTTCCATGATTGTATGTAGCCACACGGCAGTGGAGGTTTTGAGATAGATGTTTCCCTTCCCCCAGGTGGACCGCCTTCATAGACTTACTAGCTCCACCTGCCAAAAGCAAGCTAGCTTTGTGGCACTAGTCAGCCGCCTTCGTCCCTTCTCCTGTCAGTAGAAGCAGTTTCGCCGGGTCACACATGACCACGCTTGCAGGCCAGAAGCTGGACTTGGTTGTCAGAGGCTATATGAGATGCGCGCCATTTGAGCATTTCTTTGAATTGTGAGCTTAACCCCAGAACCGCTCCGGCCGTGAAAACCTCATTTATTAACGGTTTATTTACACTCGTATTTTCTATTGGGTTAATTAATAAATCCAATGTTTGTGAACTGTACACATTTTTTATTTGTAGCCCGATGTCAGAAAGACCACGGATACTTGATCTCTGGGACTATTCGAAAACTGTACATAAACGTAACTGAATCCAAAAATTGCATGATGAAGCCGACGAATTTGTTCATTACAATTACTGATAGACATAGTCACTATGATCAGCATTACACCGATGCCAATGACCGAACGGTTAACTGCCATGAAACCATAGACATAAAAATCCTATAAAGGTGGTTTAGTGTGGAACATAAAAATAGGGAATCTAAAAACGAATTATTATACACCTCGAAAGGAGCATGCATTTAAAAAGCCCCACTGCTTTCTCGCGGCTTTCGTCATGATAAACTATAATAAACACATGCGGATACTGATGGTACTTTCCCTACCTGATGAGTGCGAAACCTGTCGTGGGGTGTGCGTGATGGAAATGCATGCAAATGAGCATTTTTTATAACAAACTTTCTTCGTCAATCCAATTGAAGCATACAAGGATAATCAAGCACTGTAAAAAGATATCTACAAGATGACGGGATTTCGAGTATGGCGAGTAGCCATAGCAAATTAGGATCACGCGAACGTCAGCCTGAAAAGGGTCTTCATTTCCTTGATCCTAATAATTAAGCCATCTCAAATTAGGAGTGGCAAATAAAAACCGAGTTAGAAAAAACTAATTTCTCGTCAGGGTACATCAACTAATCGGCGAACAAATAGAGATTAGTGCAGATGATTGAATGGATATCGTGGTGTTATCAAGCATTTTATTTAACCAAAATTGTTCTCATTTAAACAAGCTTAATCAAACATCCTAACTCCGCCAAGGACGGTCCCAAGCCCGTCTGAGAAAGGAGAAGGGTTGGGCTTAGGGCTAGCAACCACATCCCGTAAAACCTACATTGCTACGGAAACGATGACAACAGATCCGTGGTTCGGTCATGTCTGCAGGATGGATCCCAGTTCGCATACGAAGGTAGCCATGCACTGGCATCCGCAAGGTAAACGAAAAGGGGACGGCCCAAGGAAACTTGGCGCAGAACGTTGGAACGCGAACTACATGCACAAGGATTCACGGTGCAGACGGCAAAGGAAGCAGCGACAGACCGGAACCACTGGTGTGAAGTTGTCTTCGCCTCATGTGCCACTCGGCACGGAGAGGACTGAATGAATGAATGAATCAAACATCCCACGAGCGGGAGTATAACGCAAACTCACCCTGTTGTGGTTGACAAATAATTCGTGTAATAAATGCGAAGTTGCTAGTCTCACATCATTCTCGAAGCTCTAATGCTGCCTTGTTTGATTTGCCACAGGAGCGCTCGTTGAACGGTCAACTCCAGTGTGAACTTGTTCAAAAATCGTGTTGCATCGCGAGTCGGCGCTTGCGGGCGTGTCGAATTGGTGTAGATCACAGTTTAAAGAATAATGGATCCGATTGCGCCGAGGAAACGTTTCAATCGCAAGTGACGGATGATTTGATGCCAGTAGCAAAGGTTAATTGGATCTCATTTTTATTGACATTTACTCGTGTAAAATGTATTGTACTGATTGAACGTTTTAACAGAATTGTTGGAATTAACAAGCATACGCAGTTGTGGGCTGTATGTATCAAATAACCTTTCCCTGCCAACATAGCTGAAAACTTCCCTCTATCTATGGAAACCATGAAATATTGATGTACACTGATTGCTACTAAGAAATTTTTTAGAAATAATTTCAATTTGGCAGTTGCACTTGTCACACAAACTACACATAGAGCCCTCGAGTTTGTTTTATCGGTTAAATCTATCAGACGCATCTGTAAAATTTGGCAAAGGATCCACAGAAGACACTGAGACGAGTGGATACTCGCTAATTATTGTAGTCTTCTATAATACCTGGTTATTATTGTGTCTCGCGTAGATTAGGACAGGCTACTGTATATAGCCGATAATCTGGTCGTATACTGACGAATCACGGTAACATTTCTCTTGCTATGAACCCCATCAACAGTAGGAGAAATATAAAGATGTTTTATTGCTGTTATGTGATGGAAAGTTGCAGATACAGTTAAGTGATTCTGTCTATGAATGTGTTCATATCTAGTTCACAATGTGATGCAACTGCAAAATAGCTTCGCAAATAAATGAAGGGAAATTCTAGAGATAACCCATTCCAAAGTTTACACGTATCTCCCGATGGCTATTGTATTGTGCTCTTTTTATATCATACTTGTCGAGCATTGATGTTTGAAGTGGTCTCACTATGCATCGGGAGTATTTTTGCTGGCACTTCTCTTTAAAAATCAATTAACCCTAAAATGGTATTGTTTGAGTTTCCAATGCCAGTTAAACTCTATTCGGCAAAGTTTTACGTAAAACGATGTGATTGATTGTGAAATGGGAATTTTCGAGCCCCGGTAAACCCCGCTTTAGTTAGCTGTGTGAATGATCTGTATTGAAACAATTTAATGTTTCAAATTGTGTAAAGGTTCTTCGAAAACAATTTACATCAGAAACCTCGCATGTTTTAACGTGTGTGCGGTATCTGAAATTTAGAAGATGCTGCCTGTCATTCCCCAGGATGTGGAATTCCTCTCTAACGTAGGCAAAACAAAGTTGACGGCAATACATATAACTGGTTATTCCGGAGCAGACACTTTGAACTCAATTTTTCTGCATAACCTGTCATCCGAATTAACAGCACATATGTTTGAAAAGTTTAAAAATAATATTCGGACATAATGTGATAACGAACATTTCGAAAACTAGCTTAATTAATCCATACTAAAAGAGTAGCGAAAGAAAATATCCACTGATTATCTTCCGATCGCTTCAATACAAGTGTTCTGTAAACTAACGGAATCCATTATATTGATGCTTTGTGGAAGCACTTTGAATGCAATAATCTAATAGCCGAATACAATATATATATATATATATAGCTGATAGAATTTACTCCGAATCTCAATGTGGCTTCCGCAAGGGAAGATCAACCTTTGACATGATCTTCTCCCTGAGACAACTTCAAGAAAAGTGTCGGGAACAGCGTATGCCATTATACGCTGTTTTTATTGATTTAACGAAGGCGTTCGACTACATCAGCAGGGAGGGTCTTTTCAAAATGCTTGGTTTGATAGGCTGCCCCAAAGACTGCTAAAGCTCGTTATTTCGTTCCACTCTGGCATGAAGGGCTCAGTCCATTTTAACGATTTTAGCTCAGAAGCCTTTGAAATTCGCCGAGGCGTCAAACAAGGGTGGTTTCTTGCTCCCACGCTGTTCGGCATTTTCTTTGCTCTGCTTCTGAAGCACGCTTCCAGGACGAGGGCAGACGTATTTACCTACGCACGCGAAGTGATAGCAAGCTTTCCAACCTAAACCGGTTGAGAGCACAAACCAAGGCACGAAACGTGCTAATCCATAACCTGCTGTTTGCCGGCGATGCAGCCTTTATTGCTCACTCCCAAGAGCACCTTCAGTCTCTAATGGACTGTTTTTCGACGGCATGCAAAGACTTTGGGCTAACAATCAGCATGAGCAAGACCAAAGTCCTTGGCCAAACGACTGTATCGCCACCAATCATCACCGTTGGAAACTGTCAGCTTGAATCAGTACATCAGTTCACATACCTTGGTTCAACCATTGCGGATAACCTCTCGCTAGACACGGAGATTAATAAGCGGATTGGCTGAGCAGCTGTCATTCTCTCCTGTTTGAACTCTCGTGTTCGGGGTAACCGCAAGCTGACTGTAAAGACGAATATGATGGTGTACAGCGCGTGCGTACTAAAAGCATTACTGTACGGCAGTGAAACCTGGACCACCCATGCAAGACACGAACGGAAGCTGAATGCTTCCCATCTACGAAGCATCCATCGTATCTTGAACATATCGTGGATGGACAGAGTTACTAATGCTGAAGTGCTTTCAAAAGCTGGTCAACAGAGCATGTTCACTCTATTGCGACAGTGCCGCCTGTGCTGGCTTGGTCATGTCTACAGAATGGAAAATGGTCGTATTTTGAAAGATCTACTCTATGGTGAGTTGCAACTAGGAAGTCGACCATTGGGCAGACCGCACTTGCGGTACAAACATTTTTGCAAAAGAGATATGAAAGCTCTTGGCATTGACCCCGCAAGCTGGAAAGAACTTGCTCTTGACCGCTCACATTGGAGGCACTGTGTAAAGCGTCGTCTGCAAGCTGGTGAGGAGCAGATACAGCTCTTGGCTGCTGAACGCAGATCATGCCGCCGGCGTGCAAATGACGCAATACAACCGAGTTCTGACTTTCGTTGCCAGCGCTGCGGGACAGATTGCTCCTCCGGAATCGGACTGTTCAGTCATTCCAAAAGCTGCAAAACTTGAAAATTCACGCGATTGTGATGTACATCCATGGTCGAGATCGACCGAAGGAGGCTAACAACAACCATGTGCCTGATACCGAAGGCGCAAAACACATCTTAATACAACAAAATACAGCTTCCTATACCTTAATAACAATCTTTGCAGATATCTGTTACATCTTTCTCATACAATACAACTGCGCGGTCAACCGTTTAACCTCTGTCAACAGCATAGCAGGATGACCGGCTGGAAATACGCATTTGGGGTCTGCATTGTTCAATTGTGGAACACCGTTGAAGCTTTTGATAAATAACATGATGCTCACATGAACAAGTATTTTGTTGCGTTTGATAAGGCTCCTGAACAATATTTTATGACAAATATTCCGATCTGTACTCTATTACGTTTTTGTGGGTCTTGCCAAACATATCATTTACCCGCATATTATCTATGAATAAATCCATTAATAGATTTCTCGATGTATTGCTTTCATCAGGAGTGCTGCCTTTGTCAAACGAAGTTGGGATTAAGTTCGGATTATTCTACAAGTCAAAGTCAATGCCGAGATACAAGATGCTGTCACTTGTTTGAAACTATAGGTTAGTGTCATATCTTAATTTCATTAAGTTCTCAAGTTTGGTGTACTATATCTATCATATCCATTCTGATATTTATGTTATTGATAACCTTCTCATGATTTACGCGAGTGAATTCAGCGGGGTTATACTTTATGGACGTGTCAATGTGATACATGTCAGAGCCTCGACTTGGAGCATGTCGAAGTTTTAAAACGCGGTATAAAATCACATGACGAGCGCTTACATACGGAAGCGGTCGAAATTGCTAGGGTAAGTCGACTTGCGGTAAATAAGTTGGATGGGGCAGAGATCCCGTAATCTGACGCTAAGCACGTATGTAGCTAATATTTAATTTATACTCAATAGTTGATTTGATTTTTTTAAACACGTTGTTTGATCTTAACTGTAATAGCATTCCAAGTTAAATTTATGCTCATATTGAATAATATTTATCACACTCAACTTTATTCACGTTTTCTCAACGTTTCATCGTACACACGTGGGCCATCGTCAACTGACCTTGACCTAATTCATGCTGCGTTGGGTACGCAGGTAAATCGACCGGTGCTTGTTTACGTGTCTTGGCATCCCTAGGCTGTTCATTGGTGAGACCAATTAAAGGTGGTGGATAGAGTGATATTTAATTACGCTCCCTGTACTGACTATCGCCATTGGTCTGACGAAGCTTCTGTGTCAGAGGCGAAACTTAACCAAAAAACTGCTCTTACTGATTGCTTTTAAATTTCAATTTCCTGGCTTAACTCTATTAGTTTTGCACTTTTACAGATGTGAGCCAGATTGTCATCAAACCTTGATCGTGTTCACTTGTATCAGATTGGCGAGAGTACACATCGTATTAGGCCAATCGATTACGGATCCTTGTCCAGCGTACGCCGCTCCGTCCCCCCTGTTTACTATAAGCTAATCCGTTGTGAAGTCGAAAAAGAGGTGGTGGCTTGAATGCTATTTATAAATGTTCGCTGTCCTGACTATTATCCTTGGTCTAACCAAGCTTCTGTGCTAGAAGTGAAACGTTACACACAATCTACTCTGACCGATTGCATTCCAATTTCTTTCAATGAACTGTGTTAGTTATGCATGTTTACAGGTGTGTCTACTGTCAACCGGCTGTGATCCTGTTCAGTTGGATCAGATTGAGGTGAATGCACAAAGTCCTAAGCAAATGGACCACTAAACCTGGTCTTGTCTACGTGACTTGACACCATTCTAGGCTTATTATAGCCTGTTTAGCTGTAGATTCAGGCAGAGTTTATGGGTGGTATGCTGCTTAATCATGTTTCTTATTCTGACTATCACCCTTGAACTGACAAAGCATCTGTGTTAGAACAGAAACGTTACCCGAAAACTAATTTATTTCTATTCTAGTGTTTATTACTATATATTATTACTGGCCTCCTTCGGTCGATGTCGATAATGGATGTACATCACAAGCATTTCGAATGACTGAACAAGCCGATTCGGGAAGAACAATTTTTCCCTTAGCACTCACAGTGATAGTCAGTACTCGGTCGATCGGTGTCAGTTGTATGCTGACGGTGTGATGTACGATCAACAGTCGATTACGGTGTCACTCCTCTCCAGATCCAATTTGAGCAGTCGAGAGCAAGCTCCCAAAATTGTAGCGTCAATAGCTTTCGTATCTATTTTGCCAGATGATCGATTTTCTGATTTCAACTCACCAATGAGTAGCTCTTTCGGAATACGGCCATTTTTTATTCTGTCCACACGACCTAGCAAGCATAGGTGGCGATATCATAGTAGGGTGAACATGCTTTGTAGACCAGCTTTAGAAAGCATTTAAGCAATTGTTAATTAGTATATCCGCGATCCGCTCAATAAACGGCGGATGCTTCCTAAATGGAAACATGCAGCTTCCGTTTATGGCCTTTATTGGTGGTTCAGATTTCACTGATATACTCCACAAATATTACACTGATCGAAGTCAAATCTCTACATTCGTAATTACTAACCTTCATGAAATATACATCAAGTTTTGTATATCGAGATGATGTAACCCTGTGAGAAAAGGTTAAAAATAATAATATTCTGTATACAGCAATTGTCGACACGACCAACAAAATCCTGTGCTATGAATGCGAAGGTGTGTGATTCAAATGGTGCAGCTTTATTTGCTCCTCTACCGAATGGTAGAGTGAGTTCCTGCAATCAATGAAAAAATAACTACGACCTCTAATACAACGTTGCGGCTATTATTGTATCGGCGCTACGTCTTCCCGCTAATAAGTAACGGCACTTTGAGTTTCAAAACTTTGATGAGTAAAACCATTCATGTCTTAAAATCGCGAACGGAAAGCGGTAAATTTCAAATCTTCGTAAAATCAACGTAATACTTTCCATTGATTACAGCAAGCCTCAAGTTCAAGGGTCAGTTTTGCTAATCAGAAATACTTAAACCGTGAATCAAGCTCACAGTTCAGTTAATTGCAATTATGTACGCTATAAAACTAGTCTTGCTTGATCATGCAATAGCGAGAATACACAAGAAAAATTCGTTTCACCTCTAAGAAAATACCGTCTGTCCTCGTTGTTCATTTCACTTAGAAAACTAATTTTGGGTAAACACTCTGATAACCCTCACAGGTCTCCTGAAAAGCACCATTTCGATACCACGAAATCCCATTCGAAACGATCTCCAAAAATTTGCGCATAACGTCGACACGTTCGGTCCGACAACCACTTATCTAATGGATGATCCGGGGGAATTCGAAATGGCATTCGTTGGTGGTTTGGGATTCCCAACAATCTCGGATAACACGACGAGTGTGCGGCGCGTCTCTGTGGGGACACAACCGATAAAATGTCAGAAAAACTTTGTTTGGGATGAAAAGCAAGAATTATGCATTCGAATGCTCACCGCTTGTCCAATCGGAATGTATCTGAATCCGAGCACAAATCGTTGTATACCCGGCTTGAAGGCACAAAGCGATCGATGCAACGAGGGCTACGTGTACAATCAATCGCTGGGTGTATGTGAAGGTAATGTTCGTACAATCTAGTTCAGTGTGTTTTGTTGGCTATTGTTAGAGAATGGATGTAGTGTCAATTACCAAATCGGAATCTATAATAATTCGAAATAGCGCAGGTCATGTTGTCATTAATGTGGAGTGGAGTGTGAGTGCGGGGGATGTGAGCACCACAATACATCCATAGTAATATTTCTAAACGTGTACGTCTGGCGACCTTATCATATTAAGTCTGACAGCTGTGCTCCTGCTGAGCCCTTTACAGTCAAACATCTATTTTATTTCATTTTTAATTCACCAGAAAGCGAATGGCTATTCATAGATTTTTTCATATATGAAACGCGAGTAACTTGCGCGCGCTGAAAAGTTGGAGCTGATGGACGTATCAAACATTAATCAGCGAGGCGAATTCTCAACTGCTAAAAAGGATTATTAAACAAGCTAAAGTCTAGCGAAGCCAAGGGGTAAATGCTTGGTAGCAGACGGAAATTGATTGTAAACAATGTGTGAACTTGTAACGCACTGCTTGCTTGAGGCTGGCACGATCAACTTTTTCAACCACATGTTGCCACACCCAATTCTTGTAACTGAATCCTTGACATAACTCCGCCAAGGACGGTCCCAAGCCCGTCTGAGAAAGGAGGAGGTTTGGGCTTAGGGCTAGCAACCCTATCCCGTAAAACCTACATTGCTACGGAAACGATGACAACAGATCCGTGGTTCGGTCATGTCTGCAGGATGGATCCCAGTTCGCATACGAAGGTAGCCATGCACTGGCATCCGAAAGGTAAACGAAAAGAGGGACGGCCCAAGGAAACTTGGCGCAGAACTTTGGAACGCGAACTACATGCACAAGGATTCACGGTGCAGACGGCAAAGGAAGCAGCGACAGACCGGAACCACTGGCGTGAAGTTGTCTTCGCCTCATGTGCCACCCGGCACGGAGAGAACTGGATGATGGATGATGAATCCTTGACATGAGAGGACCAACCGGATGAAAATGCATGAAATTACGGATTTTTCGAAAAACGATTTTATTTGAACATGTTTTATCGAAGGTCTTTCTTAATGCTCGTACTGCAAGGACCAACCCTAGAACCCCTTAAAGAAATTTGTTTTCAGCAGGGGCCACATCTATTGTGGATGCGTTGATCCGTGAATCGAGGAACATTGGTTAACAAATTTCAACATTTCAAGCTACTCTTGAATATGATCGCAGCTTTGAAGCTTTGCTTGTCTATTCAACATAGTGAATCTAAAACAGACAGCAATATTTTTTAAGTGTCATGAATTTTTAGAGCTCAATTCCCATGTCCTCACTCTTGGTACTGCTTTCGCACAGTTTGTGCGGACAGTGATGGCGCATTGATTAAGACGTTTGTCCTGTTGAAGTTTCATGATTCGATTTCCTACACGGTTGTGGATTTTTTGAAAAATGTTCTTAACCTCAATTCCGCAACAGTGAAACGACAGGGGTCAGAAAAATAATTGTGATAGGTATACACCATTTCCGGTGGATGAAGTCATGTCAGATTTATCGTTTTGTGCTGATGATATCGACGATAAACATTAACACGACGAACTATATCTTCCAAATAAGGAGAAATTCTCTGAAACCGTAAATGCATTCGTAATACCAGAAACGACCTTGATGATTAATGCCGGTGGTAAGAGAGTTGGAAGCTTTAATTTCAATGGACTCGCTTCCTATATTATTTACTGAAATAATCAATTTCAATCCGACTAAGTTGAGTGTAGGGTTATGTCTGGGTGTTGAAGCACGCTCATAAAGACTAAAAAGCAACTCTGAAATGCTTTTTGACGAAAATCCTATTGATTTGCTGAACTGAGAGTCAGCCAAAGTAATCTATACTGCGAATCCAATATTTTCATCATGGCATATTAACTTCAAATTTTAAAATTTCTCATTTCTACTAAAAGTTCCCATTTTGTGTGCAAAAGGCATCATTATAACGAAGGATATCATTTTCGGTATTTCAAATAAAGATGTACAATATAAACATAAAAAAACTAAAATATGATCAACGAATTTGTTCAATATAAAACATCAAAGGAAATCAATGTTACGTGATACTTCTTAAACTTGTTCGTTCGATCTTGACCATGATAATAAGAGATCACGAACTCATCGTTTTATACAACAAAAGTTTGCTCTAAATATTTCGATGGCTATTACCCAGCTAAATCTTCGTGAAATGTTGTGAGGAACCGTGCGAAACACAGAGAATTTATCCTCAGATTTCACTCGAGGACCAGTGTCGACACGAATGGGTAGGATCGAAGTTTTTGTGCAATCAACTTGGGTGACTACGCCCCTAGCGCATCTGCAACCCAGAAGCTGGAAAAAATAGGTAAAAGTACATTCAGATAGGAAAATTCGAAAAACTTTCAACAAAGCTGTAATCAGACAACAGTTTAAAGACTGGTGATTGTTTATGAAACCTCGATGTTTTTGTACCGATTCACCTTCTCATGTGGTGAATAATACATTAACAATAAAACGCGGAAACTTTAGAAGTGAATGTCTGCATACTACCCAAATTGGTTAAACATAAATTGTTCCAGGAAGGTGGAGGCTTCGATCCTATCACATCCGAGTAAAATCTGAGGAAGATTACTCTGTGGTTTATGGGGCGACGCACAAGGACTCACAAGGATTTAGCTGGAGAATTTGGTAGATGGCTTAGGTAATAGCCATCAAAATATTTAGAGCAAACTTTTGGGTTCAGAAACGACTAGATCGTGACCTTTTTTTTACCTTGGTCAACATCGAACGAACAAGTTTAGGAAGTATCACGTGAAATTGATTTCCGTGTATTGCTTGATATGGACCAAATTCATTGTTCATGTTTAATTTTCTTGAAAACCTTGAACTGAAATACCGAAAAGGATATCCTTCGCTCTAATTATTTCTCATTTCGCTCCATTATTGTAAATAGCTGGAATAAAATGAGGTCCCGTGTGTACCGAAAACACCAAATTATCTGTCGAAATTTTTGTATAAATACAATTTGTTTTGTAACCTTTTCGTGTTCCTCCCTATTTATGAGGACGCAAGCAAGCTACAATTTGTAATCAGAATCTCCTAATGAAGATAGCAACTTGTTGTAAGATGCCGTGCACTATGTCGTTGAGCGCATAGAATTTATGCGTCCGTGGCCAGTTCTATCCGATACCAACAAATGTACCCAAAACGTTATCCAAATTTTATATGATTTTTACTGTTTATAAATGTTAATACATCGATTGAATTGATTTAGAAGATATACCTTTGTTCTGGGATTTATATTCCTGTCTGAATGACGTATTATGGCATATAAACGATATTTACATTTTAGACATTAACGAATGCATCGAAGGTTTGCCAACTGGTGAGAAAGCCTGCAACAGTCAAGACATGCAATGCATCAACCTTCCTGGAACGTATGAATGTGTCTGCGACACTGGATTCTCTATGGCCAGTGATGGAACGTGTATAGGTAAGAAAGATCTTTGAACGTCCTCTTTGTATGCAATTTCGAGCTAGTGTACTAACCTTTAGAAACTTACGAAACTTAAAGATTACCATTTCTATCTATTTGATTAGCTTCATGTATCATTGAATTTTCTCCGAATGAAAACGTAGACCGCTACCTGTCATTCGTTACAGCGTTTTGTCGATGTCATTTTTAAATTAATTTTTGGGGGGAACGAATAATGAGATCATCCAGATGCTAGGCATGATGTTGGCCATAAGCTTTTGAAAAAAGATTACAGCATTTGGCACCATACGGAAGACACTTTGTGAGTTGTGGTTCACAGTAGTTCTCGCGCTTCTGTTGTGACCTCGAGCTACTGGTAGACGAAATCGAATATTGTCGTTAAGCGCTGTGAATAAAACATTTGCGACCATCAATGGGTACGGCAAATTATCGGACGTCGTTCAATCGTGTTGAAAATTCGGAACGAATTCATTCAACTCGCACAACGATGACAATAGGACCAACCTCAGCAGCTTACGTCACTAGCATCGTGACACCGCGATCTTGTTGTTGTTAAAGGTTAATTTCAACGCACTACCCGTGTATATGTTTCAGTCAGAGTGTTCAACGTTCCTATGCGTGAAAACCACTTGTAGTGTATGGTTTTGCATGCGAAATATTTTGAGGAGTATGATAAGGTCTCCTTTGTTTTGTCGATGAGGGAAGTTGAACAAATTTAGATTAACCATCCTTTTTGCTCGTTTTTCTCACTTGTTTTGAATACCGAGGACTTGTTTCGTTGGGTGATAATAAATTTAAGACACTATTGTACGATTTTCTGTCCTTTGGATTCAGAGGATAATTTTTCGTCATTTGCAGACATCAACGAGTGCAATCAAGTAGCTAACCCATGTCGAACTGGACAACAATGTGTGAATATCATTGGCTCATTCCAATGCGTCAGACAAGTTCCGTGTGGCTATGGTTACGTGTTGAATCCAAAGACGCAAGAATGTGAAGGTAAAGCTAACCGGGTGATCAGTATTTTGCAATCTAATTGTAGCCGCTATTTCGGACACTGTTGATTCAATCCAAATTTCACATCACATGTTTGATTGGCAAGTTAAATATAACTTTGCGAATTCAGACTAAATCTGATTTACAACTGATGAATGTATACCATTTAATCAAAGAGGTGATAATAGCATCAGCACACTTGAATTCAAATGTCACTCGAGGCGTAACCCTTTACTGCCCTCAGTACCGAATTCGGTACGCTAATTAAAAGTTGTATAAATAAACAGTGATCGGTTCAAATCATTCCCTCTGTGTTTTTACTTGTTCAATACAAGTTTAGTCCCAGTTTGATACAGAGATACACAGTCATCCGGCACATAACGCCAGTGTGCATCGAGAGTTTGAGAGAGATTGATGTGTAGCGTATTCAGCTTAGAAATTAAATTGGGCAGTTAAGGGTTAACGAGCATTATGTCTCTTATCCACAAATCAAAGATATTCGATCAGACATTGATCACGTATCCTCTGGTTTCCTGTTCAAATGTTGGTCACGTTACCTTCCATACCCGAGGTCAACCTTTCGCATGCCCACCTGAGAATCACACAACACAAAAAAGCGCCATTTGTTTAAGCAATAAAACGCAAGACTCTCGTTCATTGTCAAATATCGCAACCACGACGACGTCCTCAGTCTGTGTGTCTATTGAAACTTCGATTTGATGTGTTTTATTCGATTTCGTGCTAATCAGATTCCTGCAAACCCTCACCACGCTGAAATCGTTTGACAGAGCTCAACGAATTGCATATCATTAAATAGCTGCTGATGTTTTCCTTCTGCTCTGTTGTCCTAAACGTACTGATTCAATTCTTCCGAATGCCAAATTCCTCCACGTTTGCTATTGTTTACGCCGGGCTTTTAAGCGCTTCACTTTCTAGGATTTTGACGGAGAACAGTTTGCTGCGAATCATCACACGATAGGCACTCTTTGCTAGTGCACTTATTTCCTCTAAAATAAGGGGCAAACACCATATTACCTGATTAAAATTTAACAAAACATGATCAATGAAATTTTGACATCATGGTGGATGCGTCGTTGTAAACGGAACTTCTTGCGCAAATGGTACGCTGAAATTTCGAGTCAATGGGATCATGATGTTTGGCATCATAGCAACATCTCTCTATTAATATCGGTAATTCAGTGGGAAAAAAATTGAAATACAGAAAACGATTTCAGTCATCCGCACTATTTGATAATTAATAAGAAGGAACAAGCTTTATGAGATCCCTTAGATTGTTGCTTCAAACCACGGTGGGACCTATGCATGTGTAAACAGACAGACAAAATAAATTCCCCCCTGTTTTCATTTTTTTCTTTCTTTCATAATTGTACCTTCTTCATGGATACGTGTTGGCACATCGTCTGTAAAGACTTTGTGCGAATAATAAGAATACTACATATAATAAACTGCTTGATACAAATGTAAGTTTCCACTGGTCGTAATCGAGATCTTTTTCAGCAAGGTCATGAGCAGTTGGTGGTAGGGCTTCTTGACGAATAAATATAACGTACAGATTAAAGGAGGGGAGCTCGATGCAACCATCAAAATCAAGAGAGAACGATTTAAATTCAACATGCATAATTAAAAACTAGAGAACACGTCGTGGTTCCTAGTTAGTGATTTATCACATAACATATTGCATGAACCTGGCTAGAATACCCACATTCGTTGCAACATTACTAACGTGAATCCAGAAAGATGAACTTATTGCTCAAATACTTCGTTTATTTGATGGTATCATTTCTGTTAAGTCATTCTAAACATTTTCATTCGCCCACTAATATCTCATGCATGTTGAAAGGAAATTGAGTGTTTACACGAGAGTGTATCTACTAAGTCAGTCAATTTGGAACCCAGCACTTTAGAACCATAAGAAGAATAAGTAGGTTATAGATACAAGAAGTGAGACGGTGACAGAGACGCGGTCGCTGAAACAGACATTCGAAATTCGTAAACAATGCACCTCCTGAATATTATTCATTCCAAACGAAATAGGACCATTTGCCGGCCAACTCTAATCCCCACACATTGCGATTCCTGATGATCATGATTGGCTGTGCCAGATTCTTTCAGTCGTTGTAGTTGTGAAATTTACCTCCGTTTAAAATTGGAAACTAAACTTGGCGCCGTTACACTTCATGCAATTAAGCAATCCAAGTTCATCTTAATATGTGCACTTCTTGGATTTTATAAAGCTTGGCTATTTACAACTAGAACTGATAATTATTCATGAAGGTTGGCCTTGAAGATTACATCGTTATGGAGTCGCAGTAATTGTTCTTACATTTTTAAGAAACAATACATGGAATAAAGGAATTACGCAAAGGTCAACGACTGAGGCAACACTTCTCAAAAGTACCTATATCGTATTCTATCTGTAAATCATATTTCATGCACTGAGTTTTGAGTGACCAGATATCGCGCAACTCAATACGCGAAGAGTAAGAATAATTCAGGCCCATTTTGGTTTGGAAAACAAACCTCAGACCAAGGCATAAATCAAATCTGTTGATTTACTAATTGAAACCAAGTGAAATTTTGGTTCATATATCCTCTATAAGCGTAAACAACAAACATTCTGTAATTGAGTGTTAACGATCTCTAAGGATAAATTTGCTGCGTTAAATCATTTAAAGATGTGAACGAGTGC
>JACCGJ010025714.1:0-14677 GCA_013407085.1 Atriophallophorus winterbourni | reverse complement strand
GCTCTCCCTCGATGACTGGACACAAGCTGTAGACAAAGGTCTCACCATACACGCGTGTTATCTTGATATGTCCAAAGCATTCAATCGTGTCAACCACAGTCTGTTACTACAAAAAATGGAGCAATGTGGCATCAAGGGTTCATTACTAGCCTGGTTTAAGGATTATCTCCGCGACCGTGTCATTCGAGTAAGGGTTGACGGTGCTTTATCACGACCCATTGCAGTAACGAGTGGGGTGCCGCAGGGATCAGTGCTTGGACCACTTCTTTTCCTGATCTATGTAAACGACTTACCGAAACTTGTTCGCAGCAAAATCTTGTTATTTGCGGATGACATCAAGCTGTGGACACAAGTACGCACAACTGAAGATTGCAGACAGCTTCAGCTGGACCTTGATGCCTTACAGAAATGGTCAGTTAGAAATGAACTACCTTTCAATTTCAGCAAATGCAAGGTATTGACTGTTGGAAGATATTTTGAGTTCTCTTACACCCTTGGTTCCCATATTCTTGAAAGCACTGACAAGGAAAAGGACTTGGGTGTGTGGGTGAGCAGCACATTGAAACCGTCGCATAACGCCACAGCTGTATATGAAAAGACGTCGCGAGTACTGCTACTGCTAAAACGCGTGTTCAGGAGTTTCACTAAGCAAACCGTTCATCAAATAATTAATACGTACTTGAGGCCAACCATGGAGTATGCGGTTCAGGCTTGGTCACCCTGGCTACAGAAGGACATGAGCCTCTTGCAGAGAATATATCATCGGACTACCAAGCTCGTACGCGGTTTGAATCACAAACAATACGAAGATCGTATTGCAAGTCTCAATCTATTCGACTTTCGCTACCGCCGTCTTAGAGGTGATTTGATACTTATGTTCAATATACTGCATACCCCCACCCATCCCCTAAATCAACTATTCACGCGACTACCACGCAGAACCAGCCGGAGTCACGACTATACAGTACATATTCCTGACTCGAGACTAAACTGTCGAAGGTACTTTTATTCTGTACGTGTATGCTTTACCTGGAACTGCCTACCTTGTAATGTTGCACATTCACCCAACTTGGATATATTCAAATCGAATTTGGACAATTTCATGTTGACCAATCCAAACATTGAAACACTATATTCTGCTTCATAAAGCTTTGAACCAATGCATCCAAGTAAACTATACATATTTACCCTATCAAACCGGTTGAAAACAATTTCTGCTCTATGTATTTTCACGTGATTCCTGAACTAATCAGTAGGAAAACAAACCCCGTTTTACTACCTATGTTATTTGTAATTCGCATATTATTCTGTGGTTTTTGTAAAGCTATGTGCATTTTGGACCATTAAATTGAATCGAATTGAATTGAATTGATTGGCACATATTTGAATATACTGCAGCTATTGGGAACTATTTGTAATTCTTTTCATCGTATAATTTATTACCAATAAAACTGTTTATTGAAAACACCATTCCGTCATTCGCCATCCATCTTCATCAAAGCTGGCCAACAATTTGATCGCCCATCATTTATGGACAATTGACCTATTGAGAAACCTCAGCCATCAAAATCGTGCAAAATGCCAGCTAAATTTTGCCAAAGAAAACCTCTCTCATTTAGCAGAATAAATACTCGACGTGTTTCTTTTACAGTTTGCTGGAACTAAGAGTGTATTAGTTTTGGTAATCCATTTTCTAAAAGTTTAGAAGCAACTTTTACGTACATCGGAACTAAGATTATTCCCTTTCAATACATAGTCTTCCATTAGCTATAGCGTATGATTTATCCGGGTTTATTGATTTCAATAATAATTTCCTATACTGATTGTTACAAATTACGCGAATACCAATTGTACATTACCAAGTCTCTAATACTCCTGTACTAACGTGAAATTTAGATCTTCAATTAACAAAATTTTGCGGTCTGTAAAACCGATCGTTCTATTATGGTCAGCACGCATAATTACATCGGGAAAGTTTCATGATCGTATGTTGCGGAATGGCAGGAAGTTTCGATACTTATAATTTCTAATTTCTCAATTATGCTTCGTTTAGATGTAAATTCCAGAAAACAGTGAGACTTTGATACTTTGATTCGTTCTTTTCCTCTAGCTAAAATTCAAGTAGAACCGTAACACATATCTAAGGTAAGAATAGTTAAACGTCTGAATAAAAGGCAGTCAAATTACTAAATCAAATAACCGAAAGAGAATATGAAATACTATTGGTGATGCTTTATAGTTGTCGAGTTGATAATATGTGAATATCATACAGCACGATGACTTATTAATTCACGTTGATTCACTTGACGATAAATCTCAATCACACGGTAGAAATATATTTCGACGTTCACAGCGAAAAACAAGACTCGTCGATTAATGCTGATTTCACGGTTTCTGCAAAACCTCTATTCACCAATCTTGACTGAACACAACCGATTACGATGCAAAATTTATCCTCACAACGATGTCTACATGCCCAAATGCAAGAATGCGTATGAATATGTTTGATCGGGCAATGAGTTTCCAAATATAACGTTGAAGCTACGCGAGCTGAATTCAATCTGGAATTAGTATTTGATAAATTTTAGAACAATTAGTACGAGTTCTGAGTTCTGAGTTCTGAGAACAGTTAGTACGATATTTTTCAATACAACCATTTTTCTCACTAGATCGAGTTGACCGTACTCACTTGCGATCGGTGAGTGTAAGCTGTGTTAAGTGGATCAGTTAAAAGACACTGCTTTTTCCTTCGTGGCATAATATATCTAGAAAACTTTGAGTAGTATCGTTTATCACAACTGGCTCAGGCTTGTTCATTGATATGTATTCCCATTTCTGACTTGCATTTGGAACTGTCGAATATTCTGTGTCAGCGGCACTACATCATCAAACAGAGCTCTACACCACATGCTGTGGAATTTAATCTCAAGCACACGACTACTGAATCTTTCCATATCTAAGATTTGTTGATTCCGAGTACAGGTGCTTACATCATGTTTTCATACAGTAATAGTATCTTCAATCCACTCTAGTTGTTACATAAAACATGAAATCTTGAATTAAACTTCAAATCATTACCACCAAATCGAACCATTACGAAGTTTATGTCAATTGTTGCTCTAAATTATTTACAATAAGTAAAGTGTTGCTCACATCCCCATCCCTTACAACAACACTACCGGTTTCTGGCTGTCTGCCGTCATGAGGTGGAGACAGTAAGATCAGGTTCAGTGAGCCTTGAAGCTTTTCAAAGGATGGTTCACAAACTATTTTGAATACAGACCACTCAGTGGGGTGTGCGTGATAGAAATACATGCAAATGAGCATTTTTTGTTCACACTGATAATTCTTTCAATTCAATTCAAATCAATTTCAATTCAACTCAATTCAATTCAATTCAATTTTAATGGTCTAAAAAGCAAATAGCTTTACAAAAACCACAGAATAATATGGGAATTACGAATAACATAGGTAGTAAAAACGAGATTCGTTTGCTTACTGATCAGTTCAGGAATCACATACAAGTACGTAGTGCAGAAATTGTTTACAACCGGTTGGATGGGGTAAATATGTATAGTTTACTTCGATGCATGGGTTCAAAGCTTTTAAAGTGCAGAATATATAGGTTCAATGTTTGGATTGGTAGACATGAAGTTGTCCAAGTCCGATTTGAATATTTCCAAGTTGGGTGAATGTGCAACGTTACGGGGTAGGGAGTTCCAAGTAAAACATACACGTACAGAATAAAAATACCTTCGACAGTTCAGTCTTGAGTCGGGAATAAGTACTGTATAGGCATGACTCCGGCTGGTTCGTGGCGGTAGTCGTGTGAATATTTTATTTAGGTGATGGTTAGGGCTATGCAGTATATTGAACATAAGAATAAAGTCGCATTTAAGAAGGTGCTAGCGAGAGTCGAAGAGATTGAGGCTTGTAATCCGATCCTTGTATTGTTCATGCTTCAGACCACGTAAGAGCGTGGTGGTTCGATGATATATTCTCGGCAAGAGGCTGATGCCATTCTATAGCCAGGATGACCAAGCCTGAACCGCATACTTTATGGTTGGCCTCAGGTACGTGTTAATTATTCTATGAATAGTTTGCTTCGTGAAACTCTCGATCACGCCTTTTAGCAAAAGCAGTACTCTTGACGTCATTTCATAGACAGCTGTGGCGTTATGTGACGGTTTCAACGTGCTGCTTGCCCACACACCCAAGTCCTTTTCCTTGTCAGTACTTTCAAGAATATGGGAACCAAGGGTGTAAGAGAACACGAAATGTCTTCCAACGGTCGAAACCTTGCATTTTCTGAATTTGAAAGGTATTGCATTTCTAACTGACCAGTACTGTAAGGTATCGAGGTCCAGCTGAAGCTGTCTGCAATCTTCAGTTGTGCGTACTTGTGTCCACAGCTTGATGTCATCCGCAAATAACAAGCTTTTGCTGCGAACAAGTTTAAGTAAGTCGTTGACATACATCAGGAAAAGAATTGGTCCAAGCACTGATACCTGCGGCACTCCAGTCGTTACTGCAATGGGTCGTGACAAAGCACCATCATCCCTTACTCGAATGACACAATCCTCAAACCAGGCTAGTAATAAACCCTTGATGCCATATTGCTCCATTTTTTATAGTAACAGACTGTGGTTGACACGATCGAATGCTTTGGATATATCATGATACCACGCGTGTATGGTGAGACCATTTGTCTACAGCTTGTGTCCTGTCCTCGAGGGAGAGCAGAAGGTTTGAAAGACAAGGGTGTCTTTTCTGAAGCCATGTTGTTCGACTGCGAGCAAGCAATTGTCTTCCAGATGTTTTGTGACGCTGTTTGCTACGAGGATCTCCATCACTTTAGAGATCACCGGTAGTAGTGTTACTGGTAGATAGTTAGATACCTCCGAACGGTTTCCTCCTTTGTAGATTTGGGTAATGATGCCATTCTTCAAATCACAAGGAATGAAATCTTGAGTTAAAGAGAGGTTGAACAAGTAGGTCATGGGCGTACACAAAGTAGAAGCACAGAGTTTGAGGTGCAGCGGGGTAATTTTGTCAGTTCCGGGAGACTTTCGTGTTGAGATTTAGCAATGTGCGGAGGACAATCTCCGGGGTAATAGGTAGATATTGTAAAACGTTTTCAGGTGAGATTACGGGAGTTCAGGGACAGATAACGGTGTTTCTTGGACTGAGGACAGTGGAGAGGAAATGGGCTAGAACTTCGGTAGCCATCCATGCTGTGGTTGTTGTCCCATCACGTGTCTTTAGAGCGGCAACCCCTAGTTTCACCCTAGACCGGTCGTTTATGATTTTTGGAGTTTGATTCCATCTTGTTGAGTACATGTTTTTAATAATTCAATTTGCCATCAACAACAAGTTTGATCACCTTATTTCTCAGCAAACGGAATGTCTCCCTACTCTAAACAGTGGTATCGTGTAGATGAGGGCTCCATGCAGCATTTCGCAAAGTCAACCATTTTCGTGCCTGGCTACTCAGCTTAAACGTATATCTATTTTTTGCACATTTGTATATCAATAATTTGTTTACTCGCGGACATATTGTAATCTTTTAATTCCTAATTTTGAAAAAAACAGCAAATACTTTCTCGCATATTTAACGATCAATCTAACGTGAAACCTTGAGTTGCGTCTGTGAACACGTCAGCTGGCCCAACAACTACTGCATCGGAAAATGATGAAGCTTTAGCCACGTTTTATTCATATTTATTCATCCCAACAGAACATTCCAAAACAAGCCATTTCAACCACGGTTGCCATGAGTGAAAAAAGGTCACGTCCAAACGCGTCCCTCAAGCATTATTTAGTCTAAAAATTAGAAAGTCTCAACCAGGCCGACGGAATAACCCTGCTGATATTGAAGCAGTGTGCGAATTTACTACACAAACCACTCACATACCTGTTTAAGCAAAAACGAGCAAATGGAGTGATTCTTGCAGATTTATAAAGGTGGAAATCGCTCCGATGTTTCTAATTACCGAGCAGTTGCTCTGTTACCTGTGATTTTCAAATTACATGAGCACCTCATTGTTGACGGTCTAATGAAACATTTCAAAAATAATACGTTACTTTCGGGAAAACTTTGGATGATAGGACACGAGCAGTAGATTAATGGCAAGCAACACACGCCTGCTTCCTATATATCTCCAAAGCATTTGATCGTGTTAAACATTGCATACTACCGCAGAAGCTAGAAAGGCTTGGCATCACTGGAAAATAGTTGAATTAGCTAAATGACCATCTAACATATCGCACTACCCATGTACGTG
This sequence comes from Atriophallophorus winterbourni, assembly GCA_013407085.1. NCBI lineage: Eukaryota > Metazoa > Platyhelminthes > Trematoda > Plagiorchiida > Microphallidae > Atriophallophorus > Atriophallophorus winterbourni. The sequence goes on along the minus strand of JACCGJ010025714.1, from coordinate 8,393 downwards.
TCGATGATGCATTATCAAAACCAATCGCAGCAACTAACGGAGTTCCACAAGGTTCAGTCCTTGGTTCGATCCTCTTTCTGATTTATGCCAATGAAGTACCGGAAATTGTTCGATGTAACATTTCGTTATTTGCGGATGAGAGAAAAATATGGCGTTGCATCCGTAGCCCATAAACCTGTCTGTTATTACAAGAAAATATTACTACACTTCACACCTGGTCGTTGAACAACAATTCAATTCAATTCAATTTTAATGGTCTAAAAAGCATATAGCTTTACAAAAAACCACAGAATAATATGACAACAACGAATAATATAACAAGCAAAATGGGATTAGATTGCTTACTGAGCAGTTCAAGAATCAAGTAAATATCCAAAGGGCAGAAATTGTTTTCGATTGGTGGGATAACATATGTAGGTGTATGGTGTTATGATGTATAGTTTTCTTCGATGCACGGGTTTAGGGTCAAATAGGCATCATGGCTTCTCTTGAAAGTTTGCTGGTTTGGTGAGTTTACAACATTATCTGGCAGATTGTTTCAAGTAAAGCAAACTCGCAAAAAAATGTCGTCTGCAGTTGAGTCTCGAGTGAGGGACAGTTAGAGTAAATGTGTGAGCTCTTGTATTATGCGAGCTCCGTAGATTCAATAAGCATTTTAGATGGTGATTTTCGGTATTCAAAATATTTTTAACCAGAATCAAATCCCCTCGGAGACGACGACGTGGATAATCAAATAAATTTAGCGTTTTGATTCGCTCATTGTAGGGTTTCCGGCTGAGTCCAGTGACAAGTTTGTAGCTCGATTATATATTCGTTGCAAAGTCGCAACATCTTTTTTAAGCCATGGCGACCATGCTTGAACTGCATGTTCCATCGTTGGTTCGATGTACGTATTTATAATATAGGGAATTGTTTTGAGAACCTACCGAAAATTCTCTTTATGAGTGACAATTTCTGTGATGATTTGCGATAGACGTAGTTGCAGTGGCTCGATATCCCTAGGGTGTTGATTATTAACACACCCAAGTCCTTTTGTTCCATGGTCCACGAGAGTCTGTGTGTTCCAAGAAAATACTGGTACTCCACATATTTGCCAATGTTTAACATGTGACACTTTTGGAAATTGAAAAATATGCGATTTTTTAGGGACCAAGCCTGGAGGTTGTCCAGATCCTTCTGGAGCAGTTCGCACTCTTCCGACTTACTTATCTTCGACCACATTTTTATATCGTCCGCAAACAGTACGATCTTGCATTTGATGAGAGCCGGTATGTCATTAGCATAAAGCGCGAAGAGGATTGGTCCGAGAACGGATCCCCGAGGCACTCCACTTGTCACGGCTACCGACTTCAATAGAGCACCGTCCATAGAGACTTGAACAAGCCGATCAGTCAGGTAATTTTCTAACCATGCTAACAGACTGCCAGTGATACACAACGTTCCAGCTTCTGCAAGAGAATACTGTGGTTTACACGGTCAAACGCTTTCGACATATCGAGGTAACATACATGGATAGTATCCCCAGCATCTATTGCTCGAGTCCAGTCGTCATTGGTAAGGAGAAGGTTAGTAAAGCAGGAGTATCAACTTCTAAAACCGTGTTGCGCTCCCGAAAATAGCTTATTTTCCTCAAGGTATTTGCTCAATTTATTTGCCACGATCCTTTCGAGTACCTTGAATACGGCGGACAACAAGGTAACAGGTCTGTAATTTGCGGGCTCCGAACGCCTTTGAAAATCGAGTTCAACAAGTGCAGGTTCATGAATGTGGGGAATGGAGTATAGTTCACATACTATATAGGTTCACATGTCCTTGAAATTTGCAGCGAAGAAAACGATTTGGGTATCTGGATATGTTCCAATTTAAAAACCTCACTTCAAACTAACAGTGCAATTAAAAAAGCAACGCGTGTCCTCCATCTACTCAAACAGGTATTTGAGAAATTTTTACCCATGATATTCTTAATGATCATGAATACATAGTTGAGACCAATCCAGATTCAAGATTTATGGTGAAAAGTACTAATAGCATACAATATCATACCAAATTTGTATAAAGACTAAACTAATCGTACTTTAATGTGTGCGTTCATGTGCTTCAATGAAGGAGCAAAATAAATTTTGATTGTGAAACGGAGAGAGGAACTTTCGATCGAAAAAATATGTTTGGGTAATTTGTTTTGCAGGTTTTTGTGTGTAAGAAGGAAGCACTAACAGATTTCAGTAAACTGTGACCAACATAATATTTTGTCCCACAAACACTGCGCATTAGTGTATACACAATTAATACTGGTTTCAGTATGTAACGATGATGTATAGATGGTGTCTATTGGTCAGACCCCCTGAGATCCAGACCTCTGTAGTTATTTGAACCGTCTTCTGAGTTTCAGTTTTTAGTATCTTTGCACCGCAATGATTCAACTTGTGTTTCTAAGATTGCCATTAATGTGCTTTTTCTCACGTTAAAGGGAATATTTTTCTTGTGTATTCGCCAAGTATGTCTTATGAAGTACGTCATAGCACTTGTTATGAAAGTGAGGTTCAAAGGATTTGGTCCATCACCTTTTGTAATTGGATGACCGGGGTATTCTAAAGGTACTCGCAACGACACACTCCCGCGCTGCTATCGTTTCTGCGACGTGAACACACTGTTTGTAGTCGTGTTGTTGTTGTTTAACTGACTCCACCGTATTGACAGCCTCTGGAACGCCTTAAAGGACTAGACTGCGCTCGTTGCTCTTCTTACGAACATCGAGTTGTCCCTCCACGTTATATCGGCGTAGATTCGAGTATTGCCCTCAGGAAGCAAGGAAATAAGAGAAACGTTTTCATATCCCTTTCACTGTTTAGTGTTATTTTCAGTAGACGTGGTTCATCGAAAGGTGGGTAGTTTGGGTGGCGAATCCAACTTGTAACTGTTGTTGATCTAGGTAGTGTCTCTGTCAATTCGCAAAAAGTAACAAGCTGGATATCTGCGAGTTGGTACAGATTACACTTAAATTTTTTACGAACATTTGCGCTATTACCTTCGTATTTGAATCCGATGGTTTTAGATGAACCTTTAAATGAGAGGTTGGCTTGGCCTTCAATACCTTTTAATGTCAGAGCGGTTTAGGTCGGACATGCCATTAACAGTCGGTTTTATAAAGGTGGAGTTTCGATAAGGATAGCGCTCTGCAAGACATTCCGGCAGATTTAGAACAGTTTAGCGTTTGCTTGGAATGATCTGCGGAGATGTATATTTGTCTTGTTAGCATTAGATATAAAAATTTTCGGTTTTTCGGTATTTGTAACGGAGTAACTAGGAGTTCTGAGCCGTAAATAGAGTTTAAAACTATGATTTCAATGTTTGTATACTGAGCTCTAATCTCAGCATACGATCATCCAGCTTGCATTGTTGGACACTCATTGAACAGGCAAACCTTCGTTTGATTCTCTTCGGCAATGTTTACAGACCGCCTCTGCGGCCAGTGGTTTGTTACATTTTGCGTGTTTGAGCAGTTGAGATACACGACAGATTTGACCTTACCACTAACCAGTTTCTCAGAGACGACGAGCCAGAAATTTGTAGCGGTATGCAAACGAATGTGAGCACCACAATGCAAGGGTCATTTATGAGTGCCTTCAATGCATGGCCAGAAATAACTCTGTGATTCTGAAGTGATGTGTTGATGACATTCCTCGAACTTACACACCACTACCGGTTTCTGGCTGTTTGCCGTCATCAGGTGGAGACAGTAAGAATAGGTTCAGTGAGCCTTGATTTTGTATTTGAACATCGTGGTTCTTTGTAAGAACCCTATACAACAAAGGCATACAAGTATAGCTTTTTACCACTTCACCACTGTTTCAAGGCTCACCGTACCTGATCTCACGGTCTCCGCCTGATGACGGCTAAAAGCCAGAAACCTGTAGTGGTGTGTAAGGGATGGGGACGTGAGCACCACAAGACATTAGTCGTTTTTAAGCGCCTCCAACGCTGGGCCGGAAATCACTCTGTGATTCTGTATTTGAACATCGTGGTTATTAGTAAGAACCCTATACAAACGTGGATTGTTTAATTTTAACATGGTCAGCCAAAAATAAAGTCAAAGCTGTTATTGTGTAGGGTTGGCGTGAAGTGACGAGGTCTAAATATATTTTGTCACCAGATTTAGCCGCGGGTTGTCCGTCTCCCTTTGAGGATTTTGATATGAATTTGACTGCACTGTGTGTATTCCTCCCAGAATTTCCCCGCATGGTAAACACCGATGGGTAAATCTCTCATCAGAAACACAGAAGCGAAATCAATGAACGAATGAAAAGCATAAAATCTACTATTGCTGCACACAAAGAGCAACAAGTCGTAGATAGGTAATTCTTGTATGTGTAAATCCGTCGTAGCAAACTTTCAAATATATATCGAAAAATCACACTGATCGGATCAAATATATGAAAGCAACATTCTAAATGCCGGAGATCAAAAAATCATCCACCTGCACGATAGGCCAATACGTGAACTTGTCCTTGAATACGGTGTGCAGTCATGGTAACCGTTACTCAAGAAGGATGTTGAACTTTTGCAGTGAATCTGTCACCACTCAATAAAAATAGTTATCGGTATCCCAAACAAGCCTTATAAAGAAAGGATAGCTCGTCTGAATCAGTTCGACATTTCCTATCGACGAATCATAGGGGAACTTATCCTACTTTAAAAAATATTTAATGATCCGAACCATTCCTAACAGGATTTATTCACGTGAAGAGATACGAGAAATTATCGGAACCATGAATATATGCTGGTGGTACCCCATTCCCGCCTAAACTGTAGAAGGTATTTTAATTCTGTCCGTGTGTGTTTTACTTGGAACAGTTTACCTTCAACCGTTGCTCATTCCACTAGCTTGCATGAATTTAAAACAAAATTAGACGAATTTTTATTGAATTATTCGTTCCCCAAACACTTATATACTGCTTAATCTAATTCCTCATCTTGTTTATACACTTACATTTCATTTAAAACCATGTTATACTTATTGTTAAGGCAATTGCTTTTCAGACCATTAAAATTTTGAATTTCCTTGAAGCATCGACTGGATTAAACTTTCGCGATGACACGTTTGAACGAGAGAACTAACTTAGCAGTTTTATTGCGTAATTGAGCCAATCGAGTGTAAATTCGCAGCAGATACGCGTTAGTGATTAGTTCTTTTCATTCATATTGGCTTGTTTATGTCGGTTCATGATGTTGAACTGACGCTGATTCTGAATGGCTATAATTTTGGTTGTCATGTTGACAAGGTTTTGAAAATGTCATTTGATACCAAATATGTGCATGTTCATAAGAAATAAATTCCAGAAAGGATATGAGGAGAATTTCACAAATGTTGCGTCGTTGGTTAAAGTCATTCGTGTTTCGTTATTTTAGAAACGGCATTGCCTTTGTTGCTGCGTGATATCTACCCGTGGAAACACTCTATAACAAAATTTACAATGCCACTAACCAATTCACATGTTCGAAATTCAATCATATTTTTGTAAAGTGCAACTAAATTATTTCAGCTTGAAATAAAACTTGTCAAGGTTTTCTGAGATTGTAGCCTTCTGAGAAATAAAATTAGACGTGCCCCCATGTAGTGAAATATTCAAGAGTTGCTTTGAAGCATTTTCGATTTGGCAACAAATCAACGCTTATAACTATTAGTAGGCTTTGGCAACGTCCACGCGAGATAAGTATCAATCGTTCATTGATAGAATTTCTTAATTTTATAATATTTACTGCAAGTCAAATGCCCATTTTCCGGATAAACACGATCGAAGCAATCAAATGTTTAAAAAAAAACAATGAAGAAACAAGGTTATACTTGAATGCTACTATTGCATAGGGTTCGTACAACAAACCACGATGTTCAAACACAGAATCACATAGTGATTTGTGGTCAAGCACACAAGGCGCTTATGGATGACCAAAGTAATGTGTTGCTCACATCCCCCGAAGTGTAGCAACACATTACTTAAGACAATGAAGAATTCGACGTGTGAACATTTCTATTTCTTTTTTTGCCAAAGCTTCATTTGTTCAGCTTGTGACCTGTTGTGAGAGTGTAAGGTATATTATCGGCGGGCAGCAATCCCGAGCTTCCTGGTGATACGTAGAACACCAACATTCGGATGAGCTTAAGAACATGCAGCGACCAAGCGCCAGAATACAACTATCTTAAACCAACACAGATATACCGAATATAGTGTGGTGGTGACGGCGAGGAATATATATCTAACACCACTTTCCATTTGCGATCAGTTTCATATCTGAACCCGAAATTTCCAACGCTAAATGGGATCACACATTCCAAACACAAATGAACACCAATTGAGAAAGGTACAATTGGGTGTGAAATATGGTGTGTGTGATGTGGTTGACACTTGATAGATCATCCTTGAAGTCTTTCAGACCATCGTAATAGACGGTAAATATGAGGCGCGAGTTAGGAATCAATTAACACGCCATGATCCACCTCACCTCTAGATAATAATTCAGCTCATCGAATGTAACAGATCTTTAAAGAACTCGGTGGATTGACGCATTCTAAGAATTCGAACAAATAAAAGGAAAAATAACTATTTGCATGCATTTTCATCAGACACACATCCATCTACCGGTTTCTTGTTCTTTACATACATCGGGTGGGAACAGTACAAGCACGATTCACATGCATTGAAATAACACGGAAATTTGTAAATTGTGGTAGCCCACAATTTATAACTATAAATTATTATGATGACTTTACCAGTGCTATTCAGTATGTTATCGAAGAAGATTTTGTGAGCGAAGTTTTTAACTTTTCGGTTCAAATTACTCAAATATAAAACGTAAGTTTCAGACAGGTTAAAACTGTGCCCAAGTTTGGACAAGATAGTTTGGATAACAATCGGTTATTACATAATTTTGTAAACTTTAACTTTTGACGCAGACGTTCCCTTAGGTGACATGTACGAGAAAGCGTTGAAGCTAGTTTAACCCTTTGTCTACTGATGGTAACTCTAGCTACCACCTCAAACAAGCAGTCGCTTGCTCAGTAGCTCCCGTCGGTACCTTCAGTCACAATCGGATTGCAATTGTCAGGTGGCGTCTGGCATCTGATCCATAAAAATTAATCATGTGTTTTATTTATGCCATAATTAAGCCGAATAACACAAAAATATCATAAAATACGTAAATCAATTACTGTAGACATAGGGTTAAATATCGATGTTTTAGCGGCTAGAATCTAGCCACTGCCGTTCTGACTTAAATACCGCATGAGCTATTGGAAATAAAAGGATCTAATCTTTATTCTTAACTATACAAAGATTTAATTGGCTACTCACAGCGGTTGGAAAAGTATTTCACAGACTAACATTTTATCTAGGGTATGTGAAATATTATTATACGTACAGGTTTGCATGGATATAAGCCTCAGGACTTCGTGGTTAGATATGGAGAACAGAACTACTCAATTGTTGAAATCTTAAATTAGGGTTCACATTGAATAGCACAACATCTATATGGTGATGGATATTGAACTACATGATACAAGGAAAGTCCACTTTTTGACATAATGAGTCAATCCGGGAGCATGTCTCCTTCTATCAATTTTATTCTTATTATCAATCATTTTTTCTTTTATTCCTTGAAGTACATGGAGCTAGTTTGAAGGAGATTTGCCTAGTCGAGTATCGAATAAACCCCATGATTCTATAGACAATTTCATAGGACATCGAAAACACGAAAATATATAACTTGTCTATCACCTATAATACAAATACGCAATCAACAAATTTTCGCTCCAAAGCTTATTGTTAAAGTATATTGAAGGAATGCATCCCTACCTCAACTTAGATTCTGGTGCATATTCGATAATGCCTCAATTTCGCTTTCCCGAATCTTAACTAGGCAATTGTTTCTTTACAATCATTTTACGTGAAGTATGAACGATTTACGAAAATAACGAACCGTGAGTTTTTTATCATTCAGTAGTCCATAACGAGGACAACATGCTTCGTTGGCCCAGGTGTTATATAAGCGTGAATGATTAATGAACTGGATGTATTCTGATTAGGCAACCAGCAAAAAATCGGTAACTTAACCCTTCGTCTCAAACGCACCTGTTACACGGTAAGAACTTTATTGCAGTGGTTAGTGCATCTTGTCCCAACTGAGATCCTATGGTTAATGAGATTTGTTGAAACGTTGTAAAAGTATTACGATGCTGTTCGTGCCGTATATTATAAGAAAGTAATAACTTTATAGGCTTATCAGTTGTGCACTCAGAAATATTATATGGCTGTAAGTTTATAAGCTCATCAGCAAAAGCTATGGAGGCGTTTCTTATTAAATAGTAGAAACGCTTGACTGTAATGTAGCAGTATTTATTA
>JACCGJ010025713.1:0-18323 GCA_013407085.1 Atriophallophorus winterbourni | reverse complement strand
CGCGGTACAAAGACGTTTGCAAAAGAGATATGAAAGCTCTTAGCATTGACCTGGCGAGTTGGGAAGAACTTGCTCTTGACCGCTCACAATGGAGGCATTGTGTAAAGCGTCGTCTGTAAGCTGGGGAGGAGCAGATACAGCTCTTGGCTGCTGAACGCAGATAACGCCGCCAGCGTGCAACTGATGCAATACAACCGAGATCTGACTTTCGTTGCCAGCGCTGCGGGAGAGATTGTTCCTCCCGAATCGGACTGTTTAGTCATCCAAAAACGCTTGTTTGCGTTATTAAAACTTGAGAAAAAATCGTTCGATTGTGCTTGTGTTACTCCGTGGCGACGCGGGACCCGCGAAGGGAGGAAACCGTTGAACGCCACTTACTTAGGGTTCGTAGAACGAACCACGGTGTTCAAACACAGAATCAAAGTGATTCCGGACGAGCTGAAAACGTGCTTACGTAGCAGCAACCTGGGTCTCGCCTTGAGAAGTTTCATTGAATTACCCCTTAGCTCATAAGTTGCAAGCTTCCCTAATTCAATTAATATTTCCAGTGAGAGCCATTAGAATCTTAGAAAATTCTAGTAGGTCTCCTCGCATCTGTCGCCTCTTTAACCATCGTAGTGGCGAGGCTCTGGATATATTCTAGGCACTATCTTTTTTCAAGTACAGTGCGCAAAATTGAACTCAGTATCCCGAGTAGTGTCTCGCGACTACCTTGTTTAGGGGAATGGAGATAGAAGTTTTTCGGCATGAAAACGCATCTCGGGCACACTGAGTAGACCACTTAAAATCTGTCGATAATTTTTAATTTCTGAGCTACAGTTTTTAGTTCCCTCGCCGATGTTCAGTTGTATCGCTCCGAATCAGTCATCAAAACACATCTCTTCTCTAAGTTTATTTAGAATTCTCATGTTTCTGTACATTCGGTTACTCTTTCTGAATCTGCGATCAGCATATCTCTGCTATCGTATCATAGGATCTTATCATCATCAGCAAACAGGAAGTAACGTGAACACAATCAGGTTACCAAGTCATTTACAAAAATAAGGACGATTAGTGGGCCAAGCTATGAGCCCCGTGGCACTCCACTGAGTGTTGCTGCTTCTTCTCAGTTCACCCTCAAATTCTAACATGCTTAGTGCGATTGGCTAGGAAGCTATCTGGCCAATGATGTACTTCAATTGTGATGTTACACATCTTTCACTTGTGCTGAAGATACCTATGGTTTACTAATGGAAAGACCTTCTGACGGTAGCATACTTTAATTTTTTCTCCAATCATTGAGTTGTAATGTCACTTCATCAAGAATAATCAAAAGATTTGTCCAGCAGGAACTTTTTTCCAGAATCAGAGCAATTGAAAAGAATTATAGTCTATAATTGCGTGTGTCATAACAGGCACCCTTTTGTGTATGGCTACCACCGCCAGTAGTGGAGTGTAATTCCTGGGGATGTGAGTAACACATTACTTTGGTCATCCATAAGCGCCTTGAGTGCTTGAGCAGGAATCACTGTGATTCTGTGTTTGAACATCTGGTTCGTTGTACCAACTCTATGTAAGAATAGACAGTTTGTTTCTTTCAAATTTTATTTCGAAATATACGGAACAAGGTTTTGGCCAATCTGAGTTTTTAGGCTCAACATGTTTAATAGATTGAGTATACCATCTAGAGGCTTATTCCAAAGGTTAACTACATGTCTGTTAAAGGAAAAGCAACCTTATATTGTGGTGATCACATCCTCCTCGCCTTGTTGAACGACCTTAACCGTACTCGGATATATTATATTTATCATATACAGGTGTAACAAAAATATCATTGAAACGTCAGTAGCTTAATATCGTCCACCCATGTTGACAACTATGCGACATTATCACCTCAGTAAGTCCGGGGAATGATCTGCTAGAATCGAAGAATGGTTAACAATGAGGATATATTCCTTTAACGACACGAATTAGACATGCTAATAGTAACATTAAAAAGTGTTTACATCGTGGCCCGCAGCTATACAAAAATAAAAATTAAACGATCGCTGGGTAGTAAAATATATATTTATTTTAAAATTTATACACAAGTTTTTATTTATCAACGTGTTTGCTGGGCGGACATACGTTTCTGTGAAGAAGAAAAAAGAGAAACGACAATAAAAATGGCAAAACTTCATTCGGTACTTTGTGTTGAGTACATACCTTGAGCAGTGATGCGCGTAAAAATTCTTCTCTCCGTATCAATAGTTGCTCGAGTATCGCGTCTTGATCCGTGGACGCTGTGACATCCCCCACAACCTTTGGATCCTCCTGTGTCACTTTGGGTTCAACCGCTTGGGGTGCGTTATGCGAACAAGCCAAGTGGTTCGAGCTGGTGGATGATTCAGTTTTCGCGCTATTTCTGAGAGCTCTTTTACGTTCGACCAACGCGTCGTGACGGGCCTGGTGTAGATAAATATTCGAGGAATTTAGGGGAAATGACAACATGGAATTCGATCTATGAAGGCAACGAATGCGCACAATTGGTGATGAATTGAAGCAAGTTTTGTTTGCAAGAAACCGCTTCCGATAAGTGAACTAATCATTGGGGATTATCAGTTTATAAGCGTTCTCTTCACTTACAATCCATTACAGGATTCTTAAAATTGGCGCCCATTATGTACAGTTAGCAAGTTTAGGATCAATAACCCTTTCATGCCTGAATTATTTTCTAACCCGAAATAAAATATTTTTCTTCGGAAACGAGTTGCCCAGGGGTGAAATAACACAAATAATATAAAAAGTTTGTGATATTCACATAATTGAGAAAATAACAAAATGTAACCGGCATAAGTCATCAGTGTACGATTTTGGTGATGTAACATAAAGGTTACATCTATTTAAACACAACGCATTTCGAAGATTTTCTGATTTATTCCAATTTTTACATAATGTCTTTGTAGGCATGACTAAGTTTATACTGGAACAAAAATTATAATAACTGAAACTTTCACACGATTTTTATTCGGCTCACAAAACTGCGAATTGTGAGGATACATTCGAAACCAGTACCAGCACATACTTTCTCTTTCACTGTGGACAAGTCAATGATGATTGCGAACAAAGAAGAAAACCACCCTGCAGTTGACAAAATTCTGTATGCCGCTGTGCAAAAAAATTCGGAAAATTCAGTTAGAATTAGCTTAAAATGACTTGCGAAGTTCATGTAACCAAAAGGTTACATCCGTCCTGAAAGGGATAAGCTCAAAACACTGGTATTGTTCGACAAATTTTATGTTGACGCGACCGTTAAGAAAAAGCAAAATGTATGCGGTCCCTGCGTTTTCTACTCAATGCTTTTTTCACAATTGGTGCCAATTCGTTTCGCGATACTTGAGTGCACGGGTGTGCAATCTGACAGTATTTCGGTGCTGTGCGATTGGCTGCCCGTAGTGAGCTGCATGCTGAAACACGCTGGAATCTCACTACAATTTCTATTTCTTTGCCATATCTGTCTAGGCCTGGGCAACCTGACAGTATCTCAGCCCACGTGCAATCTCTGACTGTGCGGCACTTTGCCTGGATCAAGCTTGTGCTTTCACATAACACACATTGCATCCAAACGAAACTTGCTGCGTGCATAATAGGATACTATGCGATTTTCCGGACTAGGCATACTGAACTTGTTTCCATGAATAGACGATGACGCCGTGGTTTGTGTATCATGGAAAATCCTAGGACCAGACGGTGCTGCATTCTTCAACTGTGCTTGAGTTGAGATACCTTCAGTTGTTCGCCGAGTTTGGATACTTTGAGTTCGACGTTTCGTAATTCAAGTTGATAATCGATGCTGGTTTTAAGTGGGGTCGTTATTGCGTGCCACTTGCATAAATCCTCGCACAATGATGGTTACATGTGGCGATCACTTTCTTGCCGTTTCAATGAAACTGATATCAGAATTGCTCGATACCGATTGAGATCACTGTCTACGTATAGCTAATTGATGGTCATTAAATCTTGTATTCAACTGGCGACCAGTTTGCATGAAGTAGTTACCGCGATCCTTGCATGCAATCTTGTAAACCACACTCAACAGCTCTTTGCAAGTATGTATTCCGTACCGTTGAAATACCTGTGATGATGAAATATCTAACCACAATTACGCAAACTAAGCAAACAGCATCCACGCACTACGACCCTCTGTCTCTGCTACTATCCGGTTACCGAGGCTCAGAACAGTGTTTAACAAAAAAACTGGTGTTCTCGCCCGCTTGCCGCTTTTGTCGATTGCTGCACATCGGTGCAGCACACCGCTAGTACAACTGATGTACCGTCAAGATGTCCGACATCCAGCGAGGTACAGGCGTGAGAATTCCTGGAAGCGTGGCACTCAACAACAAATTCAATTAACCAGCATCTTCAATTGGCTGCAACATATGGACCAATGAGAAACCGCTCACGGAGAAGGTATAACATGAATTCGACCAATCCATGGGAGTGATGGTGAACGCACAGACAAGCCGTATAATAACCAAAGAAATCCAACTACAAGACGCTTCGAAAGAAGTTTTGCTGATGATGTCATCTAGTCTGATGACGAAACGCAAGCTCAGCGAACACAAGCTGAACCCCATCCACATCCTGAGCTACGAATATTTTCTTCTATTGCTGAACAGCTTATTAGTAACTGGCTAGTATTTTCAGATCTACAGATTTGAATCGTTTTACATTGTTAATCTCTGTTCCCACAGTTATTTGGAACGCTGGCGCGACGTGGCTCGTCGAGGGATCTACGTGAGGAATAATCGAGAAGCGGGTGAACATTATTATTATTGATGTCGATTGAGTGGCATTCACTTGCTCAAGTAGTTATGATCGGCTTTGTGGATGGATTTGACAAGCATGCGCTGGGCTTAGATACCTTTGTTTATTTCGTTCTCGTAGCCAGCGATTTTCAATATAACGTATGCGGACCAATGACATTCCATAATCACCTTAACACAAAACAGTGACGCCGTTAGGTTTAGCGACTAAATTGACGCTTTAGAGAAAATAGCAAATGTGACTGGCTAGAGAATGTTGCGTTTTGTAGTTGGGAATAACCTTCACTGACTTGAATTCTTGCCAACAGGAACGTGACCAACCGAATGGATTCCACTTTACGGATCGCCAACACCCGGTGCTGTTCATCCAATTTCATTTTTTGTTTTAAAAGATCATTTTTCTTCGCTCTACATCGCTCCATGGCCTGCAAAATGAATGTATTCTTATTTGGAAATACAACAAAGAGAGTAGAAAATATTCATTATCGGTAAACCTGCCTAGTTGCATGATGAGTATGATAAATTACAGTGAATAAAATTAAGAAAAAACAGGTAGGAAATTTTCGCCATCTTTGTTGCCCTGATTGTGATCCTGAGCTTAACCAAGTAGCTTTCTTGAATGGTGATCTGTCTATATGATGTCTCCTGGCTTGCATTTATGATAGTTTTACACGGTTGAATTATATTTGCCAACCGGAAACGCATAGCAGGTGGTTGAAGCTCTTGTTAGATTAGGCTCTGAGGCCTGAGAGAGCACTTCATAATTAAGTACTTAATGACGACCTTCCACTAGCATGTGATATACCAAACTTGTGAAGAAATTTTGGAATAAAATCGGGGAGACAACACCAATGTATAGTTGGTTGATAGGTGCCGTGTGTCTTCATCATAGCTCACCCTGTTGTTCAGCATGTTACATTTCGTTCTGAGTGAGTTAGAAGAGGCGAGTAAATCTGAGGATCGATAGGTACTAAGATAGTCATGCCTCTTCATTGTTAAGTGTAGAGCATGTTTGGCATACAGCTTACACATAACCGCTTTTTGGTGGCAACAATATACATACATATAGCATCAGTTGTTAAGATTCGGTTTCGCAAAAGCTCATGGTGGGGGGGTACAAGAGCGCGACAACCATTTAACCAAATGATGTGAATCGGTAAACCAATATCTGTCGAGGCCAGCACAACCTGATTGTTTCCTGTATGTGTATGTATGAAAGCACAAGCCTAATCCAGTCAAAGTGCCACGCAGTCTGAGACTGCACGTGGGTTAAGATGCTGTCAGGTTGCCCGGGCCTAGACAGATATGAGAAACGAAAACAAAATAGAAATGGCAGAGACTCCAACGTGTTTTCGCATTAAGCTCACTGCCGGTGGCAATTCAATTTAGCATTTAGGATGCTAGCACGTAGGATACGTTTAACGTCTGGCTCGCATAAGCAGCCACGGATACACAGTATCTTAGTCCATGTGTAGTCGATAACTGCGCGGTACGTTGCCTGGATCAGGCTTGTGATTCCATACATATATATGGATCTAATACACGGCTTGAACACATACGGAGGTGTGTGTGTGTGAAATCACAAGCGTGATCCAGGCAAAGTGCCGCACAGTCAGAGACTGCACGTGGACAAAGATACTGTTAGGTTGCCCAGGCCTAGACAAATATGGCAAAACAAAAAGAAAGAAAATAGAAATGGTAATGAGACTCCAGCCGATCTGAACTCGACTGCTGTGAGCTCTCGGTTCCAGCTCATCATCGGGAGCAGCGGCAAAATACCTGAATAATTTGATGTTTTGTTTTAATTTTATCCTTTTACAAAGCTTGAGCCTTGAAACTACTCTTAGACAGTACACCAAGATGCCGATAAGGTGGAAGGCGTGCGTTTGAGCAGAAACATCATGAAATAATTCGTGAGGTGTGACGGAAACGTATGCAAATAGTGATATTTTGTGGTCGATATCATGTAATTGCTGATTGAGAAAAGCAAACAAGCTGTGGGAATAAAAATAGCTGAAATGAGATACAGTGGTTTTTGAAGCTCCGATAGAAAACGCAGAAGAAGGGTATGGTATGATATGAAAGCACAAGCCTGATCCAGGCATAGTGCCGCACAGTCACAGACTTACCCCTCAGCAGATGGGTAAGTGATCGTAATGAGAACATTCACGTACCCGTTGCTTTTTTCGCTCGGCTCGCGCTGCTTCTTTAGCTCGTCTTTCAGCTTCTATGGCAAGCTTTTCGGCTTGACGGCGTTCCTCTGCCTTGCGATTTGCATCCTCCACGAGATGACGTTGACGTCGTTCTTGCTCAGCCTTCGCGAGGGCTTTCTCTCGACGTCGTCGCGCCAGTTGTGCTAATCGCTCGCGTTCGGTTTGCCGAGCCAAAATCGAAGCCTTGCATAAATGTTTTGTACGATCGAAATCAACCTGTTGAAAGCAAAAAGACAAAACTTCTTGTTATTTGGAACCAATATGTGTCGATGAACCGTTTGCGTGCTTTTTACAAAAAATATTATTATGTCAACGATGAGCAACTACGATAGATAAGCTTTTATGTATCAGCATTGAGAACTACCCTAAATGACGTTTTATCCCTTTATTATTGCCCATTTTTGATAAGGTTAGAATATGGGGATAAAATACAAAGTTATGTTGGGTAGTTCTCAATTCTGATATATAATTGCTTATCTATCGTAGTTGCTCACCGTCTACAGCAAGCACTGGGCTAAATTAATTTTCCACCGACGCAAGCAGATACACGCTGAAGTCACAATACCATTTTTATTTTCATTCGTATATCTATCTAGGCCTGGAGAACCCGACAGTATCTTAGCCCACGTGCAGTCTTTGACTGTGCGGCACTCTTATTGGATCAGGCATCTGCTTTCATACATCATAGATTTTTGATACTGGGCTCTAGCAGCAGTAGTAGTGTGTCGTCGTCAAAGACATCGTTATATCAAATTTTTATTTCTTGTCAGCTGACCCGGATCGATTACGCTTGGCTCCATTTCGTTAGCACGAAGTTGCATGAGTGATATGATACCACGAAATGAAAAGTATGCTGGTTTGTCTCTGTTATTTTACCAAACAAGCAAAATATATGTTTGTTTGTATGTATGTATGTATGTATGTATGTATGCTTGCATGTATGCATGTATGCATGTATGTATGTATGTACGTACGTATGCGTGTATGTATGTATGCATGCATGTATGCATGTATGTATGCATGCATGTATGCATGTGTGTATGTATGTATGTATGTATGTATGTATGCATGTAGGTATGTATGTGTGTATGCATGCATGCATGTATGCATGTATGTATGTATTGTAATGAATCTAAGAGGGCCGCCATATTGTTCACTGTTAATTAACTCTTACTCTCCTTCCACAGATCTATTTACATCTGAACGGTCAACCTCTGACGGTCGAGCACACAATGAAGGTCGAGACGATTAAACGTGATTGGTCGATCTCCGATGACCTTAAAAACTCGAATTGACTATATATATGTGTGTCGGCCATATTGTTTTGAATCCCTTGAACCTGCTTGTTCAATATACGCAAATTAGCGGGATAGCGTATATTGAACAAGCGGGTACAAGGGATTCAAAACAATATGGCCGAACACACATATATATAGTCAATTCGAGTTTTTAAGGTCATCGGAGATCGACCAATCACGTTTAATCGTCTCGACCTTCATTGTGTGCTCGACCGTCAGAGGTTGGCCGTTCAGATGTAAATAGATCTGTGGAAGGAGAGTAAGAGTTAATTAACAGTGAACAATATGGCGGCCCTCTTAGATTCATTACATCATCCCCTCCTTCGAAAGACACTGGCCTCAGTGGCACCGCACTGCCCCCGTCGATTGGAACCTCAACCTCATGGGCTACGACATCTGCTGTTGTGGTTTGCAATGGCTCCAGAGATTTCTCGTTATGGGCTGGTTTCAGTCGGTTGATGTGCACTGTTTGCTGTTTGTTCGGGTCTCGAGAATCGCTTATCAAACAGGTGGTCTCCGAAATCATTTCAATAACTTGGAACGGTCCTCTCCAAGAGCGGCAAAACTTCAACGCTACACCAGGACCTGGGGCCCCAATATTCAACCACACCAGGTCCCCTGGCTGAAACGGCGAGCCATAGCAACTTTTGTCGTAGTATTCCTTTTGCGTGCGTAGGGAAGCACCCAAGTTTTCTCTTGCCAGCGCATGCGCTTTAATCATGGTTTTTCTTAAATTAATCACATAATCAGATGAAGGGGTCCCGTGTGTGCCAGGATGTGGCGACAGCATATCTGCAGGTAGTCGCATTTCTCTGCCAGTAATCATGAAGTGTGGTGATTGCTTTGTAGACATGTGTACATTCGCGCGGTAAGCAAGCAAGCATTGCGGGACTGCCGCATCCCAGTACCTTGTGTTTTCGGAGGAGACAAATGCCTTGAGAAATGCTTTCAGAGTTCTGTTTGTTCGTTCTACTAATCCATTGCCCTGGGGATGATAGGCCGTCGTTTTCGACTTGTTGACACCCAACATACGGCACAATTCTTTCATTAAAATGCATTCAAAGTTGCTTCCACGATCTGAATGTAATTGCATTGGGACACCCCATCTAGCAATCCAAGTGGAAAACAGAACCTTGGCTGTTGTCATAGCATCAATGCGTTCGACTGGCTCGGCTTCGCACCATTTGGTGAAATGGTCCACCATTACTAGAATATATCGGTTTCCACGTGATGTCTCTGGAAGTGGGCCGACTGCATCTATTTCAACCAGTTCGTTAGGATACCCTGTGAGTATACTTTGCAGTGGAGCTTTGAATTTGACCTTAGGGTTCTTGATTTGTGCGCATAGGTCGCACGCTTCACAGAAGTTTCGAATCTCTTTCCGTTGATGAGGCCACCAGTAGCGATAACGTACCGCATGCATCATTTTATTCTGTCCGACATGACCCAATGTCTCGTGCAATGAGTTCAATAACGTAGATACGGTACTCTCTGGTACGACCAGTAACGGACAATGTTCTGGCCCGTGATATACGTACAAAACGCCATTTTCCATACGCAGATTATCCCACAACGACCAGAGACAGCGCGTCTCCCAACTACAACCAGACATCTCACGTGAGGTCGGCCTGTTGTCTTTGTGTTTAATACGCTCGTAAATGAGAGATGTTGTCTCGTTTGTAGCTTGGACCCCGCTCCATTCAATGTCTTCACCAACCTGGAAAGTGAGGGCACCGTTAAACAGCGATGAACAGGAAGGGCAATCACCGTGAGGTTTCGATGGTATTCTCGATAATGAATCAGCATTGCCATGACGGGAACCCGGTCTGTGATGGCAATCGAAATCATACTCCTGCAATATTTCCTGCCACCGGGCAGTCTGCCCTTCAGGGTCTTTGAAGTTTCGTAGCCACTGTAAAGAAGAGTGGTCAGTTCGCACAAGGAATCTTCGTCCGAGTAGGTACGGCCTAAAATGTCTAACGAAATAAACGAGTGCAAGCATTTCCTTTCTTGTAACACAATAGTTTCTCTCGTTCTTCTTGAGGGCACGACTACCGTAAGCAATCACGTTTTCCTTACCATCCTTTCCTGTTTGCGATAAAACAGCCCCAATGGCTAATTCACTTGCATCTGTATCCAAAATAAAAATTCCGCCCGACGGTGACACATCAGGGTATGCTAGAATTGGCGCCTGGCATAAAGTCTTTCTGAGTTGAATGAACGCAGTATCACATTGTTCTGACCAAAAGAATTTACACCCTTTCTCAGTCAATGAAAACAGCGGCTTAGCGATTTTGGCGAAATCAAGAATGAATCTTCGATAATATGATGCTAGCCCCAAAAAGGTGCGTAGCTCAGACAGATTGCCGGGTGTGGGCCAGTGCTTAACACGGTCAACTTTGTCTGGATCACTTGATACTCCTTCGTTGGATATAACATGACCAAGATATTTCACTGCCTTCTGCAGGAAAACACATTTTTTAGGGTTCAACTTTAGGCCGAACTCTCTTATTCGACATAGAACCCTTTCCACGTTAGATAAGTGTTCTTCTAGCGTACGACCGTGAATAATTACGTCATCCAAATATACTAGGCATTTATCTGGAATATACCCTTGAAGAGTTTTGTGCATTAGTCTCTGGAATGTAGCTGGAGCATTGGAAAGGCCAAACGGCATTGTAGTAAACTCGTACAACCCATCAGGTACAATAAATGCGGTCTTTGCTCTATCATCGGGGTCAACTTCCACTTGCCAATAACCAGATGCTAGATCGAGTGTAGTAAACCAAGCTGCGCCAGATAGGGAATCAATTGTTTCGTCAATTCGTGGTAAAGGATACGAGTCTTCTCGGGTTACTTCATTAAGTTTGCGATAATCGACACACAAACGCCAGCTACCATTTTTCTTTTTAACTAGCACAACAGGGGATGCCCAAGGAGAGTTCGATGGGACGATAACGTTATTAGCAAGCATATCATTGATCATTTTCTTGAGTTCGTTCTGCAGGTGGATTGGTATGCGCCTAGAGGGTTGCCTTATTGGGTGAGCACTCCCCGTATCAATTGAATGATGTACAATCGAAGAACGTCCTAATGGCTCATTTTTTCATGAAAATACATCCATGTTTTTGTCAAGAAGTTTTTTTAACGAGGCTGATACGCTTGGCTGGATACCTTCTGATATTTGCTGGAACCACTCAATTTGCTCATTCTTAGTCGCGGTCGTTGTCGCACAATATCTTTCTGAGGTACCACCTTCAACGTTGAGAGGCATATACACATGGTCTACCCATAGACAATCTTGACAAAAGTCGATTGTCGTTCTCGTATTATTAAGAAAATCGATTCCCAGGACAACATCAAATGGCAGTGTAGGAACGACACAAAACTGTTGCACGACCGTTTGATTAGCCCACGTAACAGATATTATTATTGAGTTGTTTATCTGAAGATGACTACCATTAATAGCTCGCAAACGCATCGAATTACGGAAAGTTTTTGCATTGTCTACTTTGTCCGCAATATCTTTACGAATGAGGCAGCATACGGAACCAGAATCAATCAAGCAATAGCAGAGCTGTCCACCTATTGATGTATATATAACAGGGAGCTTCATATTAGAAATCTCATTCACATTCAAGGCGATTAATGAATGAGCAAAATGTTTCGACTTACTCCCATGAATGGTAGACTTCTTCTTGCGTCTGCAAAAGCGGTCGGTGTGTCCATATCCATTACATATGGAGCACTGCATGGGTTGTCGCCATGGACGACATTCCGGTGTCGGGGTGAACACGTGATTGCTTTCTTTCTTCAAACCAAAGGAGACCCCGTGAGACAATCTTTCACAGCTTCCATCCATTTGGTCTATGATTTCGCCAATTCTTTCCGCTTGATCTAAATCGGCAGGCGGTCGGAACATGAACTCTTTTCTAGCTTCAGGGTTTTCAATTCCTTCCAGCAATCTCTCCAGGATCTTTCGCTTTCTGCACTCGGTGGAATCATCTGGAAAAGCTGCGGCAGCCAGGGAACGAAGTTGGGCGATGTATTCTAGTACAGGCTCGCCCGCGTTTTGTCGCCGTTCATGAAACCGTGCACGGCATACAACAGTTGGTTCATTCCCAGAAATCCTTCGGCGTAACAAACTAAAAAGTGAAGTTATGTCATCAGGGATTTCGCAATCAGCAATTCGAGCAAAGGCATCGCGGGAAAGCAGGCTAAGAATTACGTCTGATCGTTCCATTTCAGAAAAATATTTTAAATATCTTCGAGTCTGGATTTCCCAAATACGATAATCATCACCGATAGAATATTTATCCGGCGGGGGTATTCGTGGTTTTCCATAATCGAGAGGGGAAAGTTGAGGAACGGATGGGTTTCTTTTGCCTTCTTCCTCCAATACGGGCATTTCAGGATCGAGTTGCTTTTCGAAATTCATCCTGGCGTGGTCGCCAATGTAATATGTCAGTCTCCCAGGTTGAAATCTGGCGTCTGTGTACAACATGTGTAACACTAACACCTCATTAATTGGATAGTGCCAGTGCATCATCGAGTGTATGATAGTATCCACCCGTTCCACACCAGCATTACTTGTCCTTGGGAGTAAGAATAGACCAAAATCGAGATATAAGCGAATCTGTATTTGTGAAATCAAATGATTTGTACGTGATTCAGTATCATCGTTCGCAAATCCAAAAGCATGTACTTCAGAATCCCACTGGGCCACTTGTTGTGAGCTGTGAACACGTATCATAGATAACTCTTTCGATTTAGATGCAGCTGAAATAAACAACTCTCCATTACTGTCGTCATCTGACAATGCTTGTGCTGAAATAGGAAATAAGTCATCATCATAAGCTACAAACTGTTTCTTGAGTAAATTAACCTTCAAAGATAAGAAGGATGAAGGAAGGACAGAAGTAAGAAACAGCTTAATAATGGGACATGTATTTCTGATGACTAACGACTGAAAATAGTACGCCATACAATCGGACAAAAATTTGAACGGGAAAGCAACCGTTCGACCGGTAAAAGGTATATAGCGTTCCATCACAGCATGTTTTGCATAGCACAATGACAGTAGATTTTCTAGATACGTTGCATGTAAAGTTAAATTTAAGTTAAGATCCGTTAATAGAGTTTCTTGAAGTAATTTAGCTTTGTCAGTGCCTGAAGATAATCCCAATTGCATCATTAATGACTTATAAGTGCAGTTATTCGCCTTCACCGTGCTGTCGATAGAAAGTACCGACAAAACACAGTAACGTATAAGTTCCCGTTTGTGACTCAATGATAAAGAACTTAGAGCACTGAGCCAGTCACAAGATGCTTTACGATTCCTATAAGTCACCAATGGTAATAACTTCGATTGTCGGTCTGTTATAAAAGGGATTATCTCATCACAGAATGTTTCAAAAGATATACGCGTTCTCTTACTTAACAGAGATGATAAAACTCCAAAAAACATCAATTTACGATGAATAGGCAACCGGGTTTGTTGAATAAAATCCGCAATGCGTCCCAAATGCGGTTTTATCCAAAGATTGCAATTCGCCGTCGAAACGACGTTTTTTACGTAGCTGCCAAACCGATAGGCATATGACTTTATTGAATCGTAAGCATTCTTACGATTTAACGAGTTAATCGAATCAGAAAGTGAAACGACTTTATTACTATCATTATTACTGTCAGTGGTAGGCGCTTTCAACTTGGGAGCCTCATTTTCCGATACAACGGGTGAATCGGTAGTTGGCTTTGGAACGGAAGCTGATGCTAATGCATCTAATTCGATTCGAGTTTCAGCTGGTGGCTGTGGTGAATGCGTTAACGATAAAGGGCGGTGAGTCAAATCATTTACATAATTATCATAATTAGACAATATGCAATACCATTCATTACATAATTCGAACAAAATCATGTTCGAATAAGCTTGAAAAACGGTGCCGTCAATAACGGCATGTCCAATGAATGTACCAAGTCTCTGAGTAACGCCTCGATCAATGAAAGCGATTCCTGAGCCTGGAACAAATTGAATTCTTTCCGCATGCGACAGCGGAAAGACACTCATCATGAAATTTGTTTATGCTATTCAATCAATAAATAAACAAATTTCATGGATGAGTGTCTTTCCGCTGTCGCATGCGGAAAGAATTCAATTTGTTCCAGGCTCAGGAATCGCTTTCATTGATCGAGGCGTTACTCAGAGACTTGGTACATTCATTGGACATGCCGTTATTGACGGCACCGTTTTTCAAGCTTATTCGAACATGATTTTGTTCGAATTATGTAATGAATGGTATTGCATATTGTCTAATTATGATAATTATGTAAATGATTTGACTCACCGCCCTTTATCGTTAACGCATTCACCACAGCCACCAGCTGAAACTCGAATCGAATTAGATGCATTAGCATCAGCTTCCGTTCCAAAGCCAACTACCGATTCACCCGTTGTATCGGAAAATGAGGCTCCCAAGTTGAAAGCGCCTACCACTGACAGTAATAATGATAGTAATAAAGTCGTTTCACTTTCTGATTCGATTAACTCGTTAAATCGTAAGAATGCTTACGATTCAATAAAGTCATATGTCTATCGGTTTGGCAGGTACGTAAAAAACGTCGTTTCGACGGCGAATTGCAATCTTTGGATAAAACCGCATTTGGGACGCATTGTGGATTTTATTCAACAAACCCGGTTGCCTATTCATCGTAAATTGATGTTTTTTGGAGTTTTATCATCTCTGTTAAGTAAGAGAACGCGTATATCTTTTGAAACATTCTGTGATGAGATAATCCCTTTTATAACAGACCGACAATCGAAGTTATTACCATTGGTGACTTATAGGAATCGTAAAGCATCTTGTGACTGGCTCAGTGCTCTAAGTTCTTTATCATTGAGTCACAAACGGGAACTTATACGTTACTGTGTTTTGTCGGTACTTTCTATCGACAGCACGGTGAAGGCGAATAACTGCACTTATAAGTCATTAATGATGCAATTGGGATTATCTTCAGGCACTGACAAAGCTAAATTACTTCAAGAAACTCTGTTAACGGATCTTAACTTAAATTTAACTTTACATGCAACGTATCTAGAAAATCTACTGTCATTGTGCGATGCAAAACATGCTGTGATGGAACGCTATATACCTTTTACCGGTCGAACGGTTGCTTTCCCGTTCAAATTTTTGTCCGATTGTATGGCGTACTATTTTCAGTCGTTAGTCATCAGAAATACATGTCCCATTATTAAGCTGTTTCTTACTTCTGTCCTTCCTTCATCCTTCTTATCTTTGAAGGTTAATTTACTCAAGAAACAGTTTGTAGCTTATGATGATGACTTATTTCCTATTTCAGCACAAGCATTGTCAGATGACGACAGTAATGGAGAGTTGTTTATTTCAGCTGCATCTAAATCGAAAGAGTTATCTATGATACGTGTTCACAGCTCACAACAAGTGGCCCAGTGGGATTCTGAAGTACATGCTTTTGGATTTGCGAACGATGATACTGAATCACGTACAAATCATTTGATTTCACAAATACAGATTCGCTTATATCTCGATTTTGGTCTATTCTTACTCCCAAGGACAAGTAATGCTGGTGTGGAACGGGTGGATACTATCATACACTCGATGATGCACTGGCACTATCCAATTAATGAGGTGTTAGTGTTACACATGTTGTACACAGACGCCAGATTTCAACCTGGGAGAGTGACATATTACATTGGCGACCACGCCATGATGAATTTCGAAAAGCAACTCGATCCTGAAATGCCCGTATTGGAGGAAGAAGGCAAAAGAAACCCATCCGTTCCTCAACTTTCCCCTCTCGATTATGGAAAACCACGAATACCCCCGCCGGATAAATATTCTATCGGTGATGATTATCGTATTTGGGAAATCCAGACTCAAAGATATTTAAAATATTTTTCTGAAATGGAACGACCAGACGTAATTCTTAGCCTGCTTTCCCGCGATGCCTTTGCTCGAATTGCTGATTGCGAAATCCCTGATGACATAACTTCACTTTTTAGTTTGTTACGCCGAAGGATTTCTGGGAATGAACCAACTGTTGTATGCCGTGCACGATTTCATGAACGGCAACAAAACGCGGGCGAGCCTTACTAGAATATATCGCCCAACTTCGTTCCCTGGCTGCCGCAGCTTTTCCAGATGATTCCACCGAGTGCAGAAAGCGAAAGATCCTGGAGAGATTGCTGGAAGGAATTGAAAACCCTGAAGCTAGAAAAGAGTTCATGTTCCGACCGCCTGCCGATTTAGATCAAGCGGAAAGAATTGGCGAAATCATAGACCAAATGGATGGAAGCTGTGAAAGATTGTCTCACGGGGTCTCCTTTGGTTTGAAGAAAGCAATCACGTGTTCACCCCGACACCGGAATGTCGTCCATGGCGACAGCCCATGCAGTGCTCCATATGTAATGGATATGGACACCGACCGCTTTTGCAGACGCAAGAAGAAGTCTACCATTCATGGGAGTAAGTCGAAACATTCTGCTCATTCATTAATCGCCTTGAATGTGAATGAGATTTCTAATATGAAGCTCCCTGTTATATATACATCAATAGGTAGACAGCTCTGCTATTGCTTGATTGATTCTGGTTTCCGTATGCTGCCTCATTCGTAAAGATATTGCGGACAAAGTAGACAATGCAAAAACTTTCCGTAAATCGATGCGTTTGCGAGCTATTAATGGTAGCCATCTTCAGATAAACAACTCAATAATAATATCTGTTACGTGGGCTAATCAAGCGGTCGTGCAACAGTTTTGTGTCGTTCCTACACTGCCATTTGATGTTGTCCTGGGAATCGATTTTCTTAATAATACGAGAACGACAATCGACTTTTGTCAAGATTGTCTATGGGTAGACCATGTGTATATGCCTCTCAACGTTGAAGGTGGTACCTCAGAAAGATATTGTGCGACAACGACCGCGACTAAGAATGAGCAAATTGAGTGGTTCCAGCAAATATCAGAAGGTATCCAGCCAAGCGTATCAGCTTCGTTAAAAAAACTTCTTGACAAAAACATGGATGTATTTTTATGGAAAAATGAGCCATTAGGACGTTCTTCGATTGTACATCATTCAAGTGATACGGGGAGTGCTCACCCAATAAGGCAACCCTCTAGGCGCATACCAATCCACCTGCAGAACGAACTCAAGGAAATGATCAATGATATGCTTGCTAATAACGTTATCGTCCCATCGAACTCTCCTTGGGCATCCCCTGTTGCGCTAGTTAAAAAGAAAAATGGTAGCTGGCGTTTGTGTGTCGATTATCGCAAACTTAATGAAGTAACCCGAAAAGACTCGTATCCTTTACCACGAATTGACGAAACAATTGATTCCCTATCTGGCGCAGCTTGGTTTACTACACTCGATCTAGCATCTGGTTATTGGCAAGTGGAAGTTGACCCCGATGATAGAGCAAAGACCGCATTTATTGTACCTGATGGGTTGTACGAGTTTACTACAATGCCGTTTGGCCTTTCCAATGCTCCAGCTACATTCCAGAGACTAATGCACAAAACTCTTTAAGGGTATATTCCAGATAAATGCCTAGTATATTTGGATGACGTAATTATTCACGGTCGTACGCTAGAAGAACACTTATCTAACGTGGAAAGGGTTCTATGTCGAATAAGAGAGTTCGGCTTAAAGTTGAACCCTAAAAAATGTGTTTTCCTGCAGAAGGCAGTGAAATATCTTGGCCATGTTATATCCAACGAAGGAGTATCAAGTGATCCAGACAAAGTTGACCGTGTTAAGCACTGGCCCACACCCGGCAATCTGTCTGAGCTACGCACCTTTTTGGGGCTAGCATCATATTATCGAAGATTCATTCTTGATTTCGCCAAAATCGCTAAGCCGCTGTTTTCATTGACTGAGAAAGGGTGTAAATTCTTTTGGTCAGAATAATGTGATACTGCGTTCATTCAACTCAGAAAGACTTTATGCCAGGCGCCAATTCTAGCATACCCTGATGTGTCACCGTCGGGCGGA